>JAJIBD010022993.1:0-60915 GCA_021461705.1 Cryptotis parvus
TTTTTTTTTTTTTTTTTTTTTTTTTTTTTACAATTACAAAGATATACAATTAAAAAGTTCATATTTGAGTTTTGGTCATACAGTGTAGCAGCACCCATCCCGCCACCAGTGCCCCATCTCCCACCACCAAACGTCCCGGTTCCCTCCCCCCCTCCCCCAGCCCTCTTCCATGGCAGGTTCTTTATTTCTTTCCATTTCTCTATCTTTCTCTTTTCCTTCCTCTCCAGACTATGGATTACAGAACATACATTAAAGGGTTGTCATGTGTATCCTTTTGCCTCTATTTAATGCTCAGTTCTAGGTTGGCATTAGTACCCTCACAATGGTGTTAGCACACTGTTCCATTTTCTGTTTTACCTAGCCTCTGACTCCCACACGTTTGTGATAATTTCCACCTTTGACAGGACCTCCTGATGTATGTTTCACTTGACCTTGGATATTGGTATCATAATATGTACCTATATATTTATGTTATGCAGATAAATGCAGTCATTCTGTAACTGTCTCTCTCCTTCTGGCTAATTTCGCTCAACATAATCTTCTCCATGTCCATCCATTTGTAGGCAAATTTTATAACTTCATTTTTCCTAACAGCTGCATAGTATTCCATTGTGTAGATGTACCAAAGCTTTTTATCCAGTCATCTATTTTCGGGCACTCGGGTTGCTTCCAGATTCTGGCTATTGTGAATAATGCTGCTATGAACATAAAAGTAGGGATGGTGTTTCCGCTGCGTATTTTTGGTTTCCCAGAGTAGATTCCCAGGAGTGGTATGGCTGGGTCAAATGGGAGTTCAATTTCTAGTCTTTGGAGGAATGTCCATATTGTTTTCCAGAAAGGCTGTACCAGCCGGCATTCCCACCAACAATGGATGAGTGTCCCCTTTTTCCCACACCCACGCCAGCACTTGTTGTTCTTGTTCTTTTGAATATGTGCCAGTCTCTGTGGTGTAAAATGGTATCTCATTGTTGTTTTGATTTGCATCTCTCTGATGATTAGTGATGATGAGCATTTTTTCATATGTTTTTTGGCCATTCGAATTTCTTCCCTTGCTGAAGTTTCTGTTCATTTTTTCTCCCCATTTTTTTGATGGGGTTGTTTGTTTTCTTCTTGTAAAGTTCTACCAGTGCCTGATATATCCTGGATATTAACCCCTTATCAGATGAGTATTGGGTGAATATTCTTTCCCATTCTGTGGACTGCTTTTGTATCTTAGTCACTGTTTCTTTTGAGGTGCAGAAGCTTTTTAGTTTCATGTAGTCCCATATATTTATCTTTTCTTCTAGTTGCTTTGTTAGAGATGTTTCATCTTTGAAGATGCCTTTAGCTTCAATGTCATGGAGGGTTTTTCCTATATTTTCTTCAATGTACTTTATGGATTCAAGTCTGATATTGAGATCTTTAATCCACTTTGATCTGATTTTTGTGCATGGTGTTAGACACAGGTCCAAATTCATTTTTTTACATGTCGCTGCCCAGTTTTCCCAACACCACTTATTGAAGAGGCTTTCCCTTACTCCATTTTAGACTCGTTGCACCTTTATCAAAGATTAAATGATCATGTGTTTGAGGTTGGGTGTCAGGATACTCAATTCTATTCCATAGGTCCACGGGTCTGTTTTTATTCCAATACCATGCTGTTTTAATTACTACTGCCTTGTAGTACAGTTTGAAGTTGGGTAAGGTGATGCCTCCCATCTTCTTTTTCCCGAGGATTGCTTTAGCTATCCTTGGGGGTTTATCGTTCCATACAAATTTCAGGATTGTTTGGTCAATTTCTTTCAAGAAAGTCATGGGTATCCTCATAGGGACTGCATTGAATCTGTATAGAGCTCTAGGGAGTATTACCATTTTGACAATGTTGATTCTCCTCATCCATGAGCAGGGGATGAGAACACACGCTTTTCAACCTACGATAGTCATTATGGTAAAGCAACACAGAATTCCTTCAAGCTCTATGATTGAAGTCACTAATACAGATGATTCAAGCAATAAGGATGAGCTTATATAACCTCTCTGAAAAGGAATTTCAGAAGGAACTGTTAAATATGCACAAGGAACTCATAGAAACAATGGAATACAAAGTCAATTAAATTCAGGAGGACATGAGAGCAGAATTGAGTAAATTACAGACCAAAGTACAAACAGAAATGACATATTAAAAATGAGGTGAACAAACTGAAAAACACAGGGGAAGTCCTCCAAAGCAGAGTAACAGCTACTGAAGAAAGAATTAGTGATCTCGAAGACGAGGTTCAGAGATTATGTAGACAACACCAGAAGATGGAAAAAAAAGACTCACAATCAACAAACAGACTACCAGAGAAAATCGGGATGAAGCCAAAATGAACAACACACGCATCATTGGGGTCCCAGAAGGGCAAGAAGAAAACCCTGAAAGAAGAAACTGTCAAAATCATCATCGCTAAGAAGTTCCCTGAACTGAAGAAGCATGCTTCCAGGTACAGGAGGCCCGTAGGATACCAGCTAAAAAGAAACCCCAATAAGAATACTCCAAGACACATCCTTATTAAAATGACAAAAAAGATAGACAGATATAGAATACTGAAAGCAGCAAGATCAAAGAAGGAAATCACATACAAAGGAGCATCCCTGACATTTACAGCAGACTTCTCAGATGAAACACTTCAAGCCTGAAAGCAATGGTGGGATATTGTGAAAAGACTCAATGAACTGCAGGCCTCACCAAGAATTCTTTACCCAGCTAGACTTACTTTCAGATGTGAAGAAATATACACAACTTCATGGATAAACAACAACTCAAGAAATTCATAGACTCAAAACCAACTTTAGAAGGATTGAAGGGTCCTATTGTAAAATAAGACAACCCAAAACCACAACAAATTTAAACAAAAAGATAGCACAAAATCCAATGATGATAATCTCTCTCAACATCAATGGTCTAAGTGCACCAATTAAGAGACACAGGGTGGCAAAATGAATTACAAAACTGCATCCAATATTCTGCTGCCTACAAGAAACACATCTGAACAATCAGAGCAAACACAGACTCAAAGTCAAAGGCTAGAAGACCATTCTCCATGCAAACAACTCCTCCAAAAGGTGGGTGTGGCCAAACTCATATCTGACAATATAGACTTCAGGCTGAAAAGGATAAAAGGGACAATAAAGGTCATTTCTTAATAATTAAGGGGTATGTATACCAGCAAGAAATCACATTACTAAACATATATGCGCCAAACAGGGGCCAGCAAAATACTTAAAAAGACTATTAATAGACCTAAAAGAAGACATTAACAGTAGCACAATAATAGTCAGAGACTTCAACACTTGACTTATCGACTATGGATAGATCGAAGAGACTAAAACTCAAAAGGGAAATACTGGACCTGAGGGAAGAAATGGAAGAAAGAGAGCTGGTTGATATATACAGGGCTTTTCATCCCAAAAAAGCTGAATACACATTTTTATCCAGTACATACGGAGCCACAAAACATACCTCAACAAAATAAAAAAGAAATTGTGTCAACTATCTTTTCAAATCATGATGCACTGAAAATAGTAGTTAACCATACGCAGAAGCAGGGAGTCAAACCAAACACCTGGAAAATGAACAGCTCACTGCTGAACAACAAATGGGTCATAGAAGAAATCAAACAGGAAGTCAAAAGATTAATAGAAACAAATGACAATGAAGATACCAACTATCAGAACTTGTGGGATACAGCAAAAGCTGTGTTAAGAGGAAAGTTTATAGCTCTGCAAGCACTCATAAGGAAAAAGAAAGGGCCCACATAAATAACCTGACCTCACAGCTGAAAATATTAGAAAAAGACCAACAAAAGAAGCCCAACCCATTCCGAAGGAAGGAAATAATAAAACTTAGGGAGGAAATCAACGAGCTGGAAACCAAAAAAAAATAATCAGAAAAATTAATGAAACCAAGAGCTGGTTCTTTGAAAAAATTAAACAAGATCGACAAGCCACTGGCAAGACTTGTTAGGGACAGGGAAAGAGAGAACCCAAATAAACAGAATCAGAAATGAAAATGGTGACATCACAACAGAAAAGACAGAAATCCAAAAGATCATCAGATATTACTTTGAGAACCTTTATGCCATGAAACATGAGAACCTAGAAGAAATGGATAAATTCCTGAAGTCCTATAACCTCCCATGATTGAAACAAGAAGACCTCCAATACCTGAATAAGCCTATCGCCATTGAGGAAATTGAAAGAGTAATTAGAAGTCTGCCAAAACACAAAAGCCCAGGTCCAGATGGGTTCACTGGTGAATTCTACCAAAACCTTTAAGGAGAACCCTACTGCCTGTACTGTTCAAGCTCTTCCAGGAAATAGAAGAAACAGAAACACTCCCAAACAGCTTCTATGAGGCACACATTACCCTGATACCCAAAGCAGGGAGAGACAACACAAAGAAGGAAAATTACTGACCAATCTCCTTGAGGAACACAGATGCTAAGATCTTCAACAAAATAGTAGCATACAGAATCCAAAGACTCCTCAAAAAGATAATACATCATGACAAAGTATGAATAATCCTGGGAATGCAAGGGATGGTTCAACCCCCCCCAAATCAATCAACATAATACATCATATCAATAAGAGAAAAAATTAAAACCATATGATCCTATCAATAGACGCAGGGAAAGCATTTGACAAGATCCAGCACCCATTCATGATTAAAACCCTCCAGAAAATGGGAATTGAAGGAAGCTTCCTCAAGATAGTCAAAGCCATCTACCAAAAACCCACAGTGAATATAATTCTCATTGGGGAAAATTGAAAGCCTTGCCCTTTTAGATCAGAAACATGACAAGGTTGCCCTCTCTCACCTTTTTATTCAATATAGCACTGGAAGTACTCGCCATAGCAATCAGAGAACAAAAGGACATTAAGGGCATCCAGATAGGCAAGGAAGAAATCAAGCTATCATTATTTGCAGATGAAATGATATTATACTTAGAGAACCCTAAACTCTCAACCCAAAAACTCTTAGAAACAATAGATTTGCATAGCTAAGTGTCAGGGTACAAAATCAATACCCAAAAAGTCAGTGGCTTTCCTATTCACAAATAATGAAAGAAGAAATGGATATTAAGAAAATAATTCCATTCACAATTGTACCACAGAAAATCAAATACCTAGGAATCAGCTTAACCAAGTGTCTAAAGAACCTATACAAAGAGAACTACAAGACACTTCTTCAAGAAATAAAGAGGACACTAGGAAATGGAAACATGTTCCCCTCTCATGGATGGGGAGAATTAACATTGTCAAGATGGTAATACTCCCTAGAGCTTCATACAGATTCAATGCGGTCCCTATAAGGATACCCATGACATGCTTTAAAGAAATTGACCAAACACTCCTGAAATTCGTATGGAATAATAAACCCCTCGGATAGCCAAAGAAATCCTTGAGAAAAAGAAGATGGGAGGCATCACCTTTCCCAACCTCAAACTGTACTACAAAGCAGCAGTAATTAAAACAGCGTAGTATTGGAATAAAAACAGACTTGTGGACCTATGGAATAGAGTTGAGTATCCTGACAACCACCCTCAAAGACATGATCAGTTAATCTTTGAAAAAGGTGCAACAAGTCCAAACTGGGGTAAGGAAAGCCTCTTCAATAAGTGGTGTTGGGAAAACTGGACAGATACATGTAAAAAAATGAATTTTGACCTGGGTCTAACACCTTGCACAAAAATCACATCAAAATGGACTAAGGATCTCAATATCAGACCTAAATCCATAAAGTACGTTGAAGAAAATTTTGGAAAAACCCTCCACAACATTAAAGCTAAAGACATCTTCAAAGGGGAAACACTTTGCAACTAGAAGAAAAGATAAAAATATGGGACTACATGAAACTAAAGAGCTTCTGCACCTCAAAAAGAAACAGTGACCAAGATAGAAATACAGTCCAAAGAATGGGAAAGTATATTCACCCTATACCCATCTGATAAGGGTTAATATCCAGGATATATAGGACCTGGTAAAGCTAACTAAGAAGAAAACAGCCAACCCCATTAAAAAATTGGGTGAAGAGATGAACAGAAAATTTGACAAGGAAGAAATTAGAATGACCAAAAGGCATATGAAAAAAATGTTCATCATCACTAATCATCAGAGAGGTGCAAATCAAAACAACAATGAGATATCAAATCACACCACAGAGGCTGGCCCATATCCAAAAGGGTAAAAGCAACAAGTGCTGGTGTGGATGCGGGAAATGGGGATTTCTCGTACATTGTTGGTGAGAATGTCGATTTGTACAACGCTTCTGGAAAACAATATGGACATTCCTCAAAAATCTAGAATTTGAGCTGCCTTTTGACCCAGCCATACCGCTCCTGGGAAAATATCATGGGAAGCCAAAAACAAGGAGCGGAGACACAATCCACACTTTTTTTTAATGCAGCACTATTCACAATAGCCAGAACCTGGAACCAACCAGTATGCCCAAGAACTGATGACAGGATAAAAGAAACTGTGGTACATCTACACAATGGGGTACTATGTAGCTGTCAGGGAAAAATGAAGTTATGAAATTTGCCTATAAATGGATGGACATGGAAAGGATCATGTTGAGTGAAATTAGTCAGAAGGAAAGAGAGAGACATAGAATGACTGCATTTATTTGCATGACATAAATATATCAGGTGGTCTTACCAAAAATGGAAATAACCGCAAACGTGAGGGAGTCAGAGGTTAGGTATGACAGAGAAGGGAACATGTGTGAATAAATGTCGAAATGGCTGATACCAACATGGAACTGAGCATTGAATACAGGCAAAAAATGCACATGATGGCTTCTAAGTGTATGTAGTGCAACCCACAATGTGTAAGAGAAGGAAAGAGAGAGAGAGGGAGAGAGAAAAGAGATAAAGACTCTGCCTTTTAGTCAGGTTATGGGAGTTGAGAGGGAATTGGGGACATTGGTGGTGGGAAATGGGCACTGGTGGAGGGTGGGGGTGCTGGAACACTATGTTACCGAAACCTCCAAACATGAACAACATTGTAATTGTATATCTCACTGTGGTATAATAAAATATTTAATTAAAAAATAAAGCTGATAATAAAGATACCCATGATGTTCTTCAATGAAATTGAACAAACACTCCTGAAATTTGTATGGAATAATAAAACCCCACGAATAGCTGGAAGCAATCCTTGGGAAAAAGAAGATGGGAGGTATCACTTTCCCCAACCTCAAGCTCTACTACAGAGCAGTTGTAATTAAGACAGTGTGGTATTGGTATAGAGACAGACCTGTAGACCTATGGAATAGAACTGAGTATCCTGAAACGCACTCACAAATATACAACCACTTAATCTTCGATAAAGGAACAAAAATATTAAGTGGAGCAAAGAAAGCCTCTTCAACAAATGGTGCTGGGAAAACTGGGCAGCTACGTGAAAAAATGAACTTAGACCTCCTTCTAACGCCATGCACAAAAGTCAGATCAAAATGGATTCAAGATCTCGATATCAGACATGAATCTATAAGGTACATCAAAGAAAACATAGGAGAAACGCTCTCACGACATCGAAACGAAAAGTATCTTTAAAGACGATACACCACTGACCAAGCAAATGGAAGCAATGATAAACAAATGGGATTATATAAAATTGAAAAGCTTCTGCACCTCAAAAGAAACGGTGACCAAGATACAAAGACAATCCACAGAGTGGGAAAGGATATTCACCCAATACCCATCTGACAAGGGTTTAATATCCAGGATATTTCAGGCACTGGTAGCACTCCACAAGAAGAAAACAGCCAACCCCATCAAAAAATGGGGAGAAGAAATGAACAGAAGCTTCCAAAAAGAAGAAATTCGAATGGCCAAAAGGCATATGAAAAAGTGCTCTTCATCTTTAATCATCAGGGAGATGCAAATCAAAACAACAATGAGGTACCATCTCACCCCACAGAGACTGGCACACATCCAAAACAGCCAGAACAACCGGAGCTGGCGTGGATGTGGGGAAAAAGGGACTCTCATCCACTGCTGGTGGGAGTGCTGACTGGTCCAGCCCTTTTGGAAAACAATAATGGGCATTCCTCCGAAAGCTAGATATTGAGCTCCCATTTGATCCAGCAATAGCACTCCTGGGAATATACCCTAGAGACCGAAAACACAGAGCAGAAACACTATCTGTACTTTTTATTCATCTCTGCGCTATTCACTATAGCTAGAATCTGGAAACAACCTAAATGCCCGAGAACAGAGGACTGGCTAAAGAAACTGTGGTTCATCTACACTATGGAATACTATGCGGCTGTCAGAAAAGATGAAATTATGAAATTTACCTGCAAATGGATGGACATGGAGTCTATCATGCTGAGTGAAATTAGTCAGAAGGAAAAAGGACAGATATAGAATTACTGCATTCATTAATAGGATATAAATAGATACCAGGTTTTACTAAATATGGGAAATGGTAATGGCAGATTAAAACTCACCACTGAATATACACAAAGAGACTTAAGTGATAAACTCTAAATATCTGCAGGGCTAGCCACAATGTGTAAAATAAGAGGGAGAGAGATGCAGAGACAGAGAGAGAGATAGAGAGAGAGAGGAAACTGGGGTACCTGCTATTAAGGCGGCTTGGGGGCGGGAGGGGTGGGGTACATTGGTGGTGGAAATGGGGCACTGGTGGAGGGATGGGTGCTGGAATACTATATTACCAAGAACCAATTATGAACACCTTTGTAATTGTATGTTTCACGGTGGTATAATAAAAAATTAAAAAAAAATAAAACCATAGTCAGTGTGAATTTTTTCATATTTTTAGGAATATTTTTTGTGCATGCTAGTATGGCTAGCTACTTATGGTATTTTAGATATGCCAAAAAGAGTAACAATAATGAACCACATTCCCAATGAATGGAGATGTTACTGGTGACTGCTCAAGCAAATAGATAAACAACAAGAAAACAAGTGATACAAGTATATTACACGAAAAGAATATTGTTTTTGTTACCATAAAATGTTTTATGAAGAAATTGATTGCTTATTATTGCTATATTAAAATGACCCTTTATTTGTGAGGAGACAGAAGATATGGATCTTTGGGTGAGTGACAAGATGAGTGTCATGAGACACCGTTATTTCCATTAAATTATTACCAATGAGGGGCGGAGCGATAGCCTAGCGGGTAGGGTGTTTGCCTTGCACGCCGGCTGGCCTGTGCCGGCCCTGGTTCGATCCCCGGCATCCCATATGGTCCCCTGAGCACCACCAGGAGTAATTCCTGAGTGCAGAACCAGGAGAAACCCTTGAGCATCGCTGGGTGTGACCCAAAAAAAAAGCAAAAAAAAATTTATTACCAATGATTCCACATATAGAACACTAAAGAGAAGAGGGAAATATATATTATATAATATATAAATATACAAATATATTTTATATATTATATAAAATATAATATATAAATATACAAATGCTGCCTTAGAAATGTTTGTACCATTGAGAGTGAATGGGGCCTCTATAACTAGTTCATTTTTCATGAACATAGTTTTGCTGGCATTCAGCTGTAGACCTATCTTTCCAGATTATCAGTCAAAGTCAGCCAGCATTTGTGCCATTTGGCTAATGTTTGGAGTTATTAGAACAATGTCATCAGCAAAGTGGAGGTGGTTTTGTTGCTGACCATCTATCTTCACTCCCATTCCTTCCCATTCTATTTTTTCGCATAATGTTCTCACGGGTGGCGCTGAAGAGTTTTGCTGAAATGGTATCACCCTGCTGAACCCCTCTTTTGACATCGATGATCACTTCTTTGTACAATGGTGAGATCCTGGTGGTGAATCTGTAATACAGCTCACAGCTCACGAAGGATCTTGATGTATTGGGTTTGAATGCCCTGTTTGGCTAGAGCTTCAGTCTCCACAGAACCAAAAGCTTTCTTTAAATCAATGAACGTGGGACAGAGTGGTATCCTGAACTCCCTACAAACTTCAATGAGATTAAAGTTACTGTGTGTATATGGTCAATTGTGCTGAATCCTTTTCGGGAGCCAGATTGCTCGCATGGTTGCCCTTCATCTAATGTTCTGCCAATCCTGTTCAGGATGACTCGAGTAAACAGCTTGTAGATGACAGACAACAGGCAGATGGGGTGATAGTTGCCAGTGTCATGGATTTCTCCCTTCTTGAACAGTAGAAATCACTTGCTGGTTTTCCATTTTGAGGGCACCTTGCATTCAGACATGTAGCATGTGAAGAGCAGAGCCACTGTATTGATGAGTACTGAAGGCAGATTCTTCAGGTGTTCGGGTCTGACTTTGTCTGAGCCTGGTGCTGTTCCCTTCTTTATTGAGGAAATGGCATGTTGGATTTCTGAAGGGAGAATGTAAGGAACAACATATCCATCCTGAGGAATTTGGTATATGGGCAAGTGGTATATTAGGTGGAAGTGGTATCAAAGAGATCTGAGTAGAAGTCATGGATAATCTTCTCCATTGCCTTTCTGGAAGATGTGATAGATCCATCAGGACGTTGGATGGCAGTCATCTTGGTCTTATAATTTGCGTAGGACAGACGGGCATTGCAAATGCTTTTCCCAGCTTCTGCTGCATCTTCCAGTATTTGTGCGCTTCTTGAGATCTTGAATGTGGACCTAAAACCTGAGCTGCGCAGGAGGAAGAGAGCAGCATGGAATGCCTTAAAAAGCATCAAAGAAATAGTTAAAATGACAAGAACCTCCGGCTCCGGGCACATCTCTTCAACTCCACCTTTCTCCCTGCATTAACATACACCTCAGAGAACTGGGCCCTACGAAAGCAGGACGAGAATGCTATTCGGATCTCCCAAAGAGGAATCAAAAGAGCTATGCTTGGAATATCACCCTCACTCAAGTGAAATAAGGAATCTGGAGCTCAGACCTCCGATGCTGTTCCAGAGTCAAGGATGCTGTCTCATTTGCCAAGGCATAGAAAATCAATGGGCTGGATATGTAATGCGATTTGGAGATGACTGCTGGACTAGAGCCAACTGGATCCCACAGGATGTCAAAAGATCACATGGCCACCCACCTACAAGATGGTCAGACTTCTTCGTAAAGACCCTGAATGAATGGTTTGAGGATCTTTGTATTCCTGAAGCAACCAGATGCCATTGGGTTACACTGGCATGTGATAGGGTCTAATGGAAATATTACTGGTGCCTGCTCACTCGAGCAAATCAATGAATACCGGGAGGTCAAGTATTCAAATATACAAATATATTTTATATATTATACATAATATATATTGTGTATTATATGTATATACACATAAATCAAAATCAAAAAGAACACATAGAACAAAATAGTATAATTCTCTCAAAGGCAGTTTAGGCTTTACTGACTTTAATATTTTGATGATTCCATAAAGGTATTTTTACTGTATTTATAGAGCTTTTCTTATTTCACATTCAAGTTACCATGTCTTAAAACATGACTATTCACAATTGCCTCTCCATGACCAATCTATTCTCAAACCTACATGAAAAATCTTATTTGCCGGCGAAGAGATATAGTATAGAGGGTGCTTCCTTGCATTCTCTCAAGCCAATTTCAATCACAGGCACTACAAAAATTTCCTGATACCCACCATGAGTAATCTTGTGTATAACCCTGTTTGGACCCAAAGTGAAAGAGTTGGCCACCCGATAGGGTGACTGACTGGCAGCCTCGAAACTCCGCACCTACCAAGGAAAACTCTGAGAGACGGGTCCTATGCAAAAGCAAGGATTTTTATTAAAATTTGAGTATACCCGGCTCATAGCATGACCACAAGCAGTCAGAGGCTAAGAGCCCCGAGCCCTTCCAGGTAGGATCTTTTAAGAGATAGTCCCACCGCTACAGAAAAGCCCGCACATAACCATCCAATAGATTTAAAATATCACATCAAGGTCTGCGCTCAGGCAGCCAATACTTTGTACCAATAACCATCCCCACCAATCAGATCATTACACACGTGTGGGATCATGTGTCAGCAATGGCTATGCGTGCAGGAATGCAATCTAGGCAATTCAGGCCAGATAGTAGGTTCTCAGCGGGGGTCTCATAACCTCTAACAGGAATTTGTTCTGGGCCTTTTGTAGATAACAAAAAGGTTACTTCAAGATGAAAAGGACACTCAGGCCCTAACTTTCCATGAGTAGGCCTGCCCTGGTTGGGAAAGGGGGGGTTCTGCCTTCTTTCAAAAGTAAACAAACATCAAAAAGAAATAAACAAAGAAAAGAAGGAAGAAAGGAAGAAGAGAGAATACCCTTTGTATACTCCTGAATGGAAGTATATCCCTGCCATCACAGGGGTATACTGCGATGAGTATGCCCAAGAAAGAAAGAAAGAAAAAGAAAGGAAGGAAGGAAGGAAGGAAGGAAGGAAAGAAGGAAGGAAGGAAGGAAGGAAGGAAGGAAGGAAGGAAGGAAGGAAGGAAGGAAGGAAGGAAGGAAGGAAGGAAGGAAGGAAGGAAGGAAGGAATGAAGGAAGGAAAGAAGGAAGGAAGAAAGAAAGAAAGACCGACAGACCAACTGACAGACAGACAAAAAGACAGGAAGGAAGGAAAGAAGGAAGGAAGGAAGGAAGGAAGGAAGGAAGGAAGGAAGGAAGGAAGGAAGGAAGGAAGGAAGGAAGGAAGGAAGAAAGGGAAGGAAGGAAGGAAGGAAGAAAGGAAGAAAGAAAGAAAGAAAGAAAGAAAGAAAGAAAGAAAGAAAGAAAGAAAGAAAGAAAGAAAGAAAGAAAGAAAGAAAGAAAGAAAGAAAGAAAGAAAGAAAGAAAGAAAGAAAGAAAGTGTTGGCAGAAGGTAGATCTAAGGATATGCGAAGGAAGGTCTGATGGATACTGCCTGCTAACAGATACACAGGGACTTCTGGCAGACTTTCTTCCCAATAGAGTTAGTATGTAGAAATCCCTAGTGAGACTGTTAATCAAAGCTGCAGGTACCCAGATAAGGCTATCCTAGGTCATTTCTCTGCACATTTCCCTGTTGGCTATAACTAGACCAAGATGGAGTCTAAGGACAATGCTTAAAGTTAGGCAAAAACAGGTTTTTCTTGTTCTTCTGTCTGAGGAGTCCTTGCCATCATGGACTAGTCTGGAAGGCTGCATTAGCAACTGTAATGCATTCTTTTGATCATCTCCTCTTACCTAGATAGCACCCCTGCAGGTTCTTGGTTCCTGGTTGTCTCCTTCCTATTATTCCTAAGTCCTATTCAATGAATGTGAACTGTCTTTGCAATGTAAACCATGCAAACTTTAAGCTGTATTGCCCTTTGAAATGATGAGAGAAGAGAGTTTGGGTCTTGGTGGAGGTGGTCAGTCAGTCAGCTCAAGTAAGTGAGCTCAGGTCAGTCAGTCAAATGAGTTAGTACAAATGAGTGAGCTCAGATCAGTGAGCACAGGTCAGTCAGCTAAAGTCAGTTAGCTGCAGTTTGTCAGCTGCCAAGATGAGAAGTGCTGCCCTCCGGCTGGTGATCATTAAAAATATTAATGGATATACACCGTGTTCTTGGTGTCTCATCTATGTGCTTCCGACCCGACAGGACATTCCTGCATCAGAAAGAAAGAGAGAAAGAAAGAAAGAAAGAAAGAAAGAAAGAAAGAAAGAAAGAAAGAAAGAAAGAAAGAAAGAAAGAAAGAAAGAAAGAAAGAAAGAAAGAAAGAAAGAAAGAAAGAAAGAAAGAAAGAAGAAAGGAAGGAAGGAAGGAAGGAAGGAAGGAAGGAAGGAAGGAAGGAAGGAAGGAAGGAAGGAAGGAAGGAAGGAAGGAAGGAAGGGAAGGAAGGAAGGAAGGAAGGAAGGAAAGAAAGAAAGAAAGAAAGAAAGAAAGAAAGAAAGAAAGAAAGAAAGAAAGAAAGAAAGAAAGAAAGAAGGGAAGAAAGAAAGAAAGAGAGAGAAAGAAAGAGAGAGAGAAAGAAAGAGAGAGAGAGAAAGAAAGAAAGAGAGAGTAAGAAAGAAAGAAAGAAAGAAAGAAAGGAAAGAGAGAGAAAGAAAAGAAATTTGAAGGAGAATCAATTTTATGATATAAAGGGATTCTTTTTGTTAGTTATTTTCACCATTTTCAGAGGTATGTATCAGAGGTACATATATTTAAGTTGAATACCACCATCCAGTTTTACTCTATAGCATAGCATAAAATATATTTACTTGTGCATTCAATGATGGTGGTGTGGTGCAATAATTTTGTATATCAGCAGTATAAACATTACCACTATTGTAAACATATCACCTAAAGAATAATAAAATGCTTTTTAAAAGAACACAAAATAATATCACATAAATTTCTTATTTTTAGTGAAGGAAAATAGCACTTATTTTATAAAGACTTATAGCTGGAAAGATGTGAGAGTCTCAAGAGAAAGAGAGGAACAAGTGTAGAAGAGAGAACACAAGGCTTTTCCAGAGCCCTTAAATTTCTAGCATATCTGAAATATGTCCAGCAGAAACCCATGGAACTGTCTTCCCAACGTTCATCGATTTGCTAGAGTGGGCACTAGTAACATCTCCATTAGTCCTGTCACAAGCAAGTGCAACCCAAGGGCATCTACTTGCTACAGGGACAGGAGGAGCCCAAAACCATTCTTTAGGATATGGAACTGAGGTCCATAATAATTACTAGTCTTTGGCATAAAAAGTAAATAAAACACAGAAAAACAAGGAACCCTAATAGGATACTTCACTGTAGACGTTGATTATCTGAAGGACTATTTCACACTTTTTACTGAACCTTCCCCTCCCAGATCAAGTTCCAAGGCAAAGCTGCTCAGATGGCACCGTCACACTTGGGTTTGTCCTGAAGCAGTCAGGGTAACAGACTTCATGTCGTGCTCTACCTTCTAGTGAGTGGAAATTGTTCCCAGATCTCATCCCTCAGGAGTATACCAAGGGTCTTCAATCTCTTATATACTCTTAAGCTTCTCTTAGGGGAGAAGCTAAGAGTTTCATATAAACTGGTCCTCTATTAAGGAGCTGGCCACTTCTGGAAGCCCCATTTGGGAAAGTGAAGGGGGATGGCAGGAAGTGAAGGGGACATAACACATATCATATTTACTCAATATTTCAATGAATATTGGCACTTTTTATCTTTATTGACACATAAAACATTTTATAAACTGAGATGTGTTTGAGTGTGTGTTTGTGTGTATGTGTGTATAAATGAATAACTGATAATAATCTCCCATTTAACTAGGGAAACAATACAACATAAAATACATATATACATAAATAATTTTTATCATACTATTAGGTTTTATCACTATGTATGGAAATATCAAAGAAAACTAAGTTTAAGGGTAGACATGTGCTGGTAGCAATGGCAGTTTTAAATTATGTGAGCAGCTCAGCATAGACCTCCTTGAAAAGATGTGATCTGATATTTATCCTGTAAATAGGTGAGAGAACAAGCCAAGTCGAAGTCTGGAGAAGGAACTTACAGACAGGAAAAACTTTAAGGAAAATTGGAAATCACATTAAGGAGGTCAATGTCATTATGAAACACTAAATGAAGTGAGGGAGGAAATAAATTTTTGATGACCATTGAGTGACCTCTTTTATGTTTGAAAAGAACCATACAACCATTGTTCTGGGAACAAACAGAGAAGAGGGAAGAATGAAGCAGCAGATAAGGAATTAGGCTTTTTAGTGTCCAAATGTGACACAATAACTTTTTAGGCTTGGGTGGTGCAAACTACGGGAGTGATCAAGTTCTGGATATTTTAAATATGTACAAAGTTCTAGACAATGAGGTATAAAAGATAGTGAGAAATCATAGTCAATGTTATCATTTGTGTCTCAGAATTTGTAGAAGAATTCAGGGCACTCACGAGTGTAAGGGAAGATCAAGAGCTCAGTTTTACATAACTGAATGGAGAAATAAATCAGTTGGAAGTGTATACACTAATGGAGAGTTTGTAGACTAGGGATATTACTTTATGATCCATTAGTATGTCAAAATGCTGAGAGCTACAATAGCATGCATGAAAATAGGTGTGGGACTGAATGTTGATAGAAGGCAAGGATGGGGAAAAGCATGAAAAATTTCAGTAGTATTTTGTTCTGGAAGCCTAAGTAGGCCGGACCTACTGAGGAAGATGTAATCATGTATGATAAGTGTTGCTCATAGTACAAAAGAAAGAGGACTGACGAGGAATTAAGATTTCAGAAAATGTGGAGGTGAGCAAAAAAGGCTTTTAAATATATTTATTTCCTTTACTAAACAAATACCAGAATCCTTAAAGATCCAATAGGGATAAAATTGGTACAACATATTTAATTTGCAAATTGTTGCCAAAAACTGCAAATGATTTAATAGTCTAGTTACTGAAGAATAGACAGTGGAAACATGGCATATATACCCAAATGGAAAACTATGTAGCTATATGTAGTTTAAATATTGCCATCTACAATAATTTGAATAACCGTGGACGGATGTCATATTTAGCTAAATAAAACAAATGAAAAAATACAGATGCCATAAGATTAAGAGAAAAATACAATAATTATCTTGTATTTAATTACTTGATAACTTGTATCTAGTAATTAGATATCTTGTATAAAGTAATTAGATAACTTGTATCTAATTACTTGATAACTTGATCACTTGACATTCCATTATTCATCCATTTGCTCAAGCAGGCACCAGTAACATTTTCATTCGTCCCTGTCATATGCCAGTGTAGCCCAATGGCATTTGCTTGCTCCAGGAATACGAAGAGCCAAAAAACTGTTCGTTTAGGGCCTTGACGAAGAAATGTGAGCATTTGTAGGTGGGCGGCCATATGAACTTTTGATGTCCTGTGGGATCCAGTCGATAACGGCTCTAGTCCAGTGGTTGTCCCCAAGTAATATTACATGTCCATCTCATCTGATTTTCGACACCGTGGCTAACGAGACAGTGTCCGTGATTCTCAATTATCCATGGAGGTCTGAACTTGGGCTCCTTCACTTTCCTTCTCTCACTTGAGTAAGGTGTGATATTCCAAGCATGGTTCTTTTGATTCCTCTTTGGGAGACCCGAATAGCATTCTCATCCTGCTTTTATAGGGCCCAGGTCTCTGAGGCGTATATTAATGCAGGGAGAAGAGTGTAATTGAAGAGATGTGCCCAGAGCCAGAGGTTCTTTGTTCTTTTAGCTATTTCTTCAATGCCTTTGAAGGCATTCCATGCTGCTCTCTTTCTCCTGCGCAGCTCAGGTTTTAGGTCGTTCATCATGTTGACTTCTTGACCTAGGTACACATAACTGCTGCATTTTGAGATGTTTGTTCCATTGAGAGTGAATGTGGGCATCTGGAACTAGTTCATTTTTCATGAACATTATTTCATTGAGATTCAGCTGTAGACTTACCTTTCCACATTGACAGTAAAAGTCAGCCAGCATTTGTGCCGCTTGGCTAATGTTTGGTGTTATTAGAACAATGTAATCAGCGGAAGCAAAGGTGGTGTAGTTGCCAACTGTCTATCTTCACTCCCATTCCATCTCATTCTAATTGTTGCATGATGTTCTCTGGATGGTGGTGAAGAGTTTTGGTGAAATGGTATCACCCTGCTGAACCCCTCTTAAAATAATGATATACCCGGATTCTATCCGCAGCATCCCTTATAGTCCCCTGAGCACCACGGGAGTAATTCCTGAGTGCAGAGCCAGGAGTTACCCCTAAGCATTGCTGGTGTGACCCCAAAAGCAAATAAAATAAAATTAAAAAAATAATGATATATAAAAATTTCTTAAAACAATATTTATCTTAAGATATATTAAAATATATCTTTATATTTGAAATATATCTAAAATATATATTTAAAATATATTTTCAATATATTTTTTAAAATATCTTTTAATATATTCTAAAGTACATTTTAATATATTTTTAATTTTTAAAATTAAAAAAAAATTTTTAAATATTCATTTTTTAAATTAAAAAAAATTAAACCTTTTATATTTAAAAATATATTAAATATATTAAAATATATCTTTAAGATATATTAAAGCATCTTAAAATAAAATAATCTTTTAATTAAAATATCTTTTAAAATGTTATCGTCTTTTTTTTTTTTTTTTTTTTTTTGCTTTTTTGGGTCACACCTGGCAATGCTCAGGGTTTACTCCTGACTCTGCACTCAGGAATTACTCCTGGCAGTGCTCGGGGACCATATGGGATGCTGGGGATCGAACCCAGGCCAGCACAGGTCAGCCGCGTGCAAGGCAAATGCCCTACCTGCTGAGCTATCGCTCCAGCCACAGCCCAGGTATGCTAATTCAGAGACTCACAGACAGGGTGCAGAGCTGCTACTGGCTCTCCCTGTGCCCAGCCGCTCATGAGGCTCCCGAGAAGGATGGCATGTTCTAGCCCTGGCCCGCCAGCCCAGCAGAGCCTCACAACAAGCCAGGCGACCCCCACTCCATGAGAGCCTCCATTTTCCACATCTGGACTTCCCCCTCATCAGAACTCCACCCAGCAGACCAGTCTATCACAGCCCAGCTACAAGAGTTTGCTACCCGCATGGCAGAGCCTGGAAAGCTACCCATGTTGTATTTGATATGCCAAATACCAGTAACAATTATAGACCTCATTCCCATGACCCGATGGAATGGTTTGAGGCTCTTTATGTTCCTTGAGCAAGCAGGTGCCCTTGGGCTCTACTTGCATGAGACAGGTCATATGGAGATGTTACTGGTGTCTGCTCGAGCAAATCGATGATGAACGGGAAGACAGTGATACAGTGATACAGTAATCTTGTAAAATATGATATATAATGAAATTTAACATTTCTTCTATATACTCAAATAATGGGTATAAGGGAATAGCTTAAGTGGTAGAGAACATACCTAGTAAGTAATTCAAAAGAGGGGAGAGTTGAGGACTTAGTGATAAACAATGTAACATTGTGATAAACAATGTAACATGTGCATACATTGATTTTTCAATGACACATCAAAAACTTAAGTAATGTTACTTAATAAAACATTCATCTTAATATTCGTATACTTTTGCTCAAGTTTCAAGGTTTTCTCCATTAATTTTTCATGTTGGAATAATAATGTAACTTCATAAGCCTCAATATTTTTATCTTTAAAATGTTGTAGAAATACTTAATAACCATAAAATTGAAGCAGGAATGTCCTGTCGGGTCGGAGGCGCAGAGATGAGACACCAGGAACACGACGTATTTCCATTAATATGTTTAATAATCACCAGCCGGAGGGGCAGCAGTTCGCATCATGGCAGGAGCTTGCTGACCTGAACTAACTCATTTGACTGACCGAACTGACTGACCACCTCCACACAGACCCCAACTCCCTTATCCCTCATCTCAAAGGGCAATACAGCTTAAAGTTTGCATGGTTTACATTACAAAGACAGTTCACATTCATTGAATAGGACTTAGGAATAATAGGAAGGAGACAACCAGGAACCAAGAATCTGCAGGGGTGCTATCTAGGTAAGAGGAGATGAACAAAAAGAACGCATTACAGTTGCTAATGCAGCCTTCAGGACTAGCCCATGATGTCAAGGACTTTTCAGACAGAAGAACAAGGAAAACCTGTTTTCTGCCTAACTTTAAGCATTGTCCATTAGACTCCATCTTGGGCTAGTTATAGCCAACAGGGAAGTGTGCAGAGAAATGACCTAGGATAGCCTTGTCTGGGTACACCTGCAGCTGATCAACAGTTTCACTAGGGATTTCTACATACTAACTCTATTGGGAGACAGTCTGCCGGAAGTCCCTGTGTATCTGTTAATAGGCAGTATCCATCAGACCTTCCTTTGCGTATCCTTAGATCTACCTTCTGCCAACATAAAATTATTAAGGGTATTCAATATCTAAGTGCTTTACTCTGATATTTCAGTAGTTTTACTAAGTGGAAGTTTTTTACATGTTTGTTTCATTAATACTTATAATTATTAAGGTGAACAGTAAAGATGTCTCAATTGTCATCTTGGTGTATCTGTTCAGTCTTGTAGTTCACTATTATCACATATGACTTTTTTTCAATCCAACAAAACACTCTGCACATCCTCTCAGGAATGTTCTTTTCTACTTCCTCTTTTTCATTGTTACAAATGTATTTTCCTCAGATGTAAGTATCTTCTAGCCATGTCTGCTTATCAAGATTCTACTCATTTTTCAACACTTGCTCTGGTATTATTCTCTTTATGGTATTGTCCTTTAATATGTAGCTGTATGCAGTTTTACTCATCTCAAAATTTGTTTCTAATTCTGATCTATGACTGTCTCCTCAACACATATTCACCAAGAAAATGAAAGCTCTTACAACGAATTGTTCTCTGAACTATTTTAGAGGTTGAATAGGACATCATACTCATGTAATAAATTGCACTATTTATAATACTTACAATGCACCATTGAGGAGGCTGCCAAAGACTCAGGTGAGGTTCAAAATTGTCTAACCATTTGCCTAAGATCACATAAGTAGAGGTTAAACAAGAATTGAAATTTAATTCAGTGTAATTTTAATATGATGGTTCTTCATCAGTTTTACCACATCCTTTATTTCAGGGGCTTACTGCGATAAAATGAGAATCAGTGTGAGGAATACGATGCCTTGACACGGTCATAGACTGTTCCTAAAATGTCACAGGCTAGAAGACCTGGACCAAGATCTCCTGTTTGGATTTTACCTGAACAATGAACTCCTGAAATATCTTTTGACTCTATGTCCCACAACTTCAGAAACTCCCACACATTTTCCAATGCTTAGTAGAGCGGAAACTTCTAAGTCTTTCTGTCTAATTTCAAGCTATTAAATTTTCTATATACGACAGGTACTCTAATTTAAATATATTCTCACAACAGCCTAGGCTGATGATTTTCTCCCACCAGCCACGTAGCTATACTGTTTTTATTCCTCTGTTCACCATACCTTGGAACTTTGCAACTGCCTCAAAGTCTAGATCATGAAAAGTAATAAAGTTTGTTGAATAAAAAAATTACTTTTCACTTATATTTTCAATTTCTCTGGATTCAGTGATCTAATCTTCATTGAAGTTTGTTTTCTCTCCTATTAAGCAAATGTTTCTCCCCTGCTTCACACTTAATATTATGTATCTCCTTATATGTTGGTTTAAAAAATTTTAATTTTAGGTCTGAGAGTTCCTAAGTCAACGTTTTTAATGTAGGGCATCAGAACCCTAAATTAAATGGCTGAGAGGAAACACAAGGTTCAATTTATATCATTTCATCATTTCATTTAGTCCTATAAACTCACCAGGAGTGACCTTGGGTGCAGAGTCAGAGGCAAACCCTGAAAACTAGCAGCTGTGACTCTGAAACAAACAACATACAAACAAACAAAAAACCATCCTAAACATAATAAACAGAAACAAACAAAAAAACCCTTTAATTTCTGTATGGAACTTTTTTATCATGTCATTATTTAATATTTTATTTTTCATATCCCAGTAACATTTTCTCTAAAACTAAATATGCTCCTTTTTTTGGTCTGAGCACCTGATTACTTTTTGGGTAGTATCTAGACTACCCAAAACGTAATCAGGTGCTTAGACCAAAAAAAGGAGCATATTTAGTTTTAGAGAAAATGTTACTGGGATATGAAAAATAAAAATATTTTTATGTCTAGATAGGACAGACATGAGGCAGAGCTGCTACTGACTCTCACTGTGCCCAGCCACTCATGAGGTGCCCGGGAGGGATGGCAGGTTCTAGACCTGGCCCCCCACCCCAGCAGAGCTTCACAATAAGCCAGACGACCCCCCACTCCATAAGGGCCTCCATTTTCCACATCTGGACTTCCCCTCGTCAGAACTCCACCCAGCAGACCAGCCTATCACAGCCCAGCTAGTGTGGCCGCTTGCAGCTACGTGGTTCATCAATAAATGCTGGATTTTGAGATGACTACAAGAGTATGCTACCCACATGGCAGAGCCTGGCAAGCTACTCGTGTCGTAGTTGATATGCCAGATACCAGTAACAATTATAGACCTCATTCCCATGACCTGATGGAATGGTTTGAGGCTCTTTATGTTCCTGGAGCAAGCAGGTGCCCTTGGGCTCTACTTGCAAGTGACAGGTCATATGGAGATGTTACTGGTGCCCGCTCGAGCAAATTGAAGATAAACGGGAAGACAGTGACAGTGACAGTAGTCTAGATATTTAAAATACTGTTGAATAATCTAATAATCATGTCTCAAATATGTCAGGGAGCCATGGGGATCCTCAACAGTATGGGGGAACAAGTTACCTTTTATCTCAAAGACCATCATCAGACAGACAAACCACATGTTCGGCTCAGTTCCAAAAGCCTTTACTAATTGCCAATAATAAAACAAGCGCTGCTACTTTAATCCAAGGTAATGGGATTCTACCGACCTGTAGCTTGTGGTCAGACCTTAGACCATGCACTCTGCCCCAGGTCTCTCACTAAAGTGAACACACTTACCTCAAGTCAATCCCCTTTATATACCCAAAAGTTGTAATTATTTCTTCAGGGAGAGTAGTGTCAAGAAAGATCAATGAATCAGCTTCTAGGTGTAGATGAAGGGTAGTGCCACACTTGTTTCAGATCTAAAAAAATGATTATGCCAGGCCCAGTCCCTTCCTCGGAGATGATCACTTATGTCAAATCACTGGAGAGAGAGAGGGCTGGTATAAAGAAATGCATCTTAATGGATGAATATTCATGGAGAGAATCACATTATAATGTCATGAACTTCATGCAATCTAGATAGCTTCTACAAAGTCCTTCTATTTCTATTCTGCACCAGGGTAATTCTGAGTGTCTTGTCCTTTATTTACTGAAAGGGTCATGATCGCTTGCTTGAGGGCAAACTAGCATGATCTTATCTTAGATCCTAAACTGTAGTCTCAACATGGCCAGGGTGGTGATCTCCTGGCAAATTCTAATTGTCCTGCACTGGGACCTGTGGGTGTTAAAAATTGTGCTCGATCTAGATAGCACTGAATCATTGTAGGGATTACAATATTTCAAATTTTATTAATTCAGAGTCAAAATGACTCCTGTAACTGCCACACCCTCATCAGTGTCTTATCATTTATCTTCCCATTATCCATTCATTGATTTGCTCCGAAATCAATGAATGAATGAGCCCTGGCCTGTCACCCCAGCAGAGCCTCGCAACAACCAGATGACCCCCCATTCCATGAAGGCCTCCATTTTCCACATCCAGACTTCCCCCTCTTCAGAACTCCACCCATCAGACCAGCCTATCACAGCCCGGCTCATCGAGATCCACCCTGCAACAGTCTTTTTTTAATCCGGCCCAGGTATGCTGATCCAGAGATTCACAGACATGCGGCAGAGCGGCTACTGGCTCTCCCTGTGCCCAGACACTCAAGAGGCGGCTGTGAGGGATGGCGGGTTCTAGCCCTGGCCCACCACCCCAGCAGAGTCTCGCAACAAGCCAGACGACCCCACACTCCATAAGGGCCTCCATTTTCCACATCTGGACTTCCCCCTCGTCAGAACTCCACCCAGCAGACCAGCCTATCACAGCCCAGCTAGTGTGGCCGCTTGCAGCTACATGGTTCATCAATAAATGCTGGATTTAGAGATGACTACAAGAGTATGCTACCCTCATGGCAGAGCCTGGCAAGCTACCTGTGTTGTATTTGATATGCCAAATACCAGTAACAATTATAGGCCTTATTTCCATGACCTGATGGAATGGTTTGAGGCTCTTTATGTTCCTGGAGCAAGCAGGTGCCCTTGGGTTCTACTTGCATGAAACAGGACATATGGAGATGTTAGTGGTGCCCGCTTGAGCAATTTGATGGTGAATGGGAAGACAGTGATACAGACAGTGATTTGCTCCAGCGGGCACCAGTAACATCTCCATTTGTCCCTGTGACTACTAGTATAGCTCAAGGGCCTCTGCTTGCTCCAGGAACATGAATAGCCTCAACCATTTGTTCAGGTTATGGGAACGAGGTCTAATATTGTTACTGTTTCTGGCATATCAAATATGACATGATTAGCTTGCCAGGCTCTGCAGTGTGGCTGCTATCAGTTTTTGCTTTTTACTGATGTACCACATGGTCTTGAAGCAGCTGCACGCAACTGGGAGAGCTGTCATCATGGTGCAGGGCTTCCTCTGGCTTCTTCCGAGGTAGGAACCAGAGTTCAAATTTACTACTGAAAATTGTCATCATAGTGAAGGCCCCAATAGTCATTGAGACATGAGACACTCCATTGAGAAGAGCAATGCTTTATTATTACTGGAAGTGAATCAGAGTCAACACAATGTATTGACAGTTGGCTGGACTATGCTTTTGACTAAATCCACTTTCAAATTTAATAACATTTTGAAGAGGTCATTTTGAACAAGATTTTTAACTTACCTTGTTTCCAATGTACTCATCTTTAAAATATAATCACAGTTTATAAGTTTTGATAGCACCTGCATGGTGTTATGTTGTCTATAAAAGATAATAAATAGTGGTTAATAAAAGTATACATGTTTTGCAGCATATATAAGGTGTGTTTCTAAAAGGTCATAAGATATGTCTCTTCTTTATAATTTATGATATTCATGACACAACATAATTTCATATATTTTTATTCTCTTGTCTAAGGACAACAATAAAATATAGTGAACTTATTTGAATGTGTTTTAGATTGAGGTAGATTCAGCTTTAGGGAGGTTCAGTGTGTTTTGCGAAAGTGGATTTTCTGTACTAGTGGGTTCTTGAGAATTGCATGAAAGATTAACATATAAAACTCATATGAAATGAATTTTTATGCAAAAGAGGCAGATGATTCCAGGACCCTCCCGATATTCAGTCCTCTCCACCACCGTGGACAATGTCCTGGTCCTGCCTCCAATGCTGCACAGTTCAGTGTCTGGCCCTTCATTCAGCTTCACCCTACCTGATTCTGGAGAGTGAGAGGGAGCTGGCAAGAGAGTGAGCAAGCCAAAAGAGAGGAAGGGGGAGAGGCTGCAAGAGAAGAACACTTCTTCTCCCCCTCCTCCTGCTCTCTCTCTGAGGGAGAGAGAGAGCTTGGGGCTCCCTTCTCAAACCCCACTCCTAGGCATACCCTTTCTGATTGACTACCTTTTGATAAGTGACTGAAGTGGTCTTTTCGTTTTCCACCCTAGCTTTAGCTGTACCTGAGTAACCTGGCATTCTCTACCCTAGCTTCCACTGTATCAACCCTAGCTCCAGCTGTATCAGTGACTTCCAGGTTTCTATGCAAAAAATTTTCTGTGTGATACACAAAAATCATTAAGTCCAGTGATAATCTTCTAAACACTGAGTTTTTCAATGCTTGATGTTTAATAGAACTTCTACATCATTCACTGATGGTAGAAACCTTTAAATAAACTGATGATTTTAAAATATAATTTTATTTTATCTGTATTTATTTATTTATAATTTTATATCATTATACTTATATATTAAAATTACAATTGTATGTAACTATAAGTTAATTTATTATTTATTTACATTTACACCTTAGTAATTTATAATAAAATAAATATAATAAAATAAAATTTATAATTTATTTTATTCAAATAATTTTTATTATTGAGATAATTGTATATCCCACAGTGGTATAAGGACTGATATAGAATGATTGTATTTATTTCTGGGATATAAAAAAATAATAGGATACCAATATTCAAGGCCAAGCAAAACATGGATCTGGAGATCTTGTCAGTGTGTGTATTCTACCACAAGTGTGTGGGAGTTAGAGGTTATGTAAGACAGAAAAGGGAAGATTGTGCTAATAATTGTTGGAAATGATAATACCAGCCTAGAACTGAGTATTGAATATAGGAAATAAATATGCATGATAACCTCTAAATGTGTTTATTGCAAGACACAATGTGTAAGAGAGAGGGGAGAGAGAGAGAGAGAGAGAGAGAGAGAGAGAGAGAGAGAGAGAGAGAACAGGCAAAGTGCCTACCATAAAGGCAGGTTGGGGGAGAAGGAGGGAATCAGTGGACATTGGTGGTGGGAAATGGGCACTCGAAGAGGGATGGGTGCTAGAACACTGTATGATTGAAACCCAAACACCTTTGTACTTGTATGTCCCACAGTGGTATAATAATTTTTTAATATTTTAAAAAATTCCACCCTTTGGCTCTGTATACTTAAATGTGGATGTTTTAGAACAAAAGTATGTTAAAAATAAGAGAATGAGGTCTAACTTCTAAAAATGAACTTAGACCTTCTTCTAATGCCATGCACAAAAGTCAGATCAAAATGGATTATAGATCTCCACATCAGACATGAATCTATAAAGTACATCGAAGAAAACAAAGGAAAAATACTCTACGACATCAAAACTAAAAGGATCTTCAAAGATGACACACCACTGACCAAGCATATGGAAGCAAAAATAAATAAATGGTATTATAAAATACTGAAAACCTTCTGAACCTCAAAAGAAATGGTGACCAAGTTACAAAGACAATCCACAGAGTGGGAAAAATATTCACCCACTACCCATCTGACAAGTGATTAATATCCAGGATATATCAGGCACTGGTTGCACTTCACAAGAATAAACAGTCAACCCCATCAAAAAATTGGGGAGACGAAATGAACAGAAGCTTCCCAAAAGAAGAAATTTAAAAGACCAAAAGGCATATGAAAAAGTGTTCTTCATCATTCATTATCGGGAAATGCAAATCAAACAACAATGAGGTATCAGCTCACACCACAGAGACTGGCACACATCCAAAACAGCGAGAACAACCGGTGCTGGTTTGGTGCAGGGAAAAGGGATACTCATCCACTGTTGGTGGGAGTGCCAATTGCTCCAGTCCTTTTGGAAAACAATATGGACATTCCTTCGAAAACTAGCTATTGAGCTCCCATTTGACCCAGTAATACCACTCCTGGGAATATACCTTGGAGACCCAAAAACACATAGTAGAAACACTTTCTGTACTTCTTTATTCATCACTGTGCTATTCACAATAGCTAGAATCTGGAAACAACTTAAGTGCCCGAGAACAGAGGACTGGCTAAAGAAACTGTGATACATCTACACAATGGAATACTATGCAGCTGTCAGAAAAGACAAAATTATGAAATTTACCTGCAAATGCATGGACATGGAGACTATCATGTTGAGTGAAATTAGTCAGAAGGAAACTGACAGATATAGAATGACTGAATTTATTAATGGAATATATAAATAGATACCAGTGCTTTATTAAATGTGGGAAATTGTAATGTCGGACTAGAACTCACCATTGAATATATACAAAGAGACTTAAATAATAAACCCTAAATGTCTGCAGGGCAAGCTGCAATGTATAAAAGAAGAGGGAGAGAGATGGAAAGACAGAGACAGAGAGAGACAAGAGTGAGGGAAAGGGAGAAAAGGGGTACCTGCTATTGAGACAGCCTGAGGGTTGGTGGGAGGGGGTGGGGTACAATGATGGTGGGAATGTGGCACTGGTGGAGGGACGGGTGCTGGAATATTGTATTACCAAGAACCAATGTGAACACCTTTGTAATTGTATATCTACAATGGTATAATAAAAAAAATTTAAAAAAAGAAATAAGGGAATGAGAACAAGGGAATGAGCATTAAAACTGTAGACATTGTAGCCTTTGCAGAGACATTTCATTTTTTATTGTGAAGTTCACAGTGGACTTGTATTTAGTTTGAGTTTTGGTAGCTGATTTTTCTGGTTGATATTTGCAGTTTTCTGATGCATAATAATACTATTGGAAACTCTGTGTGTTGACTCTCAAGGGGGAAAGACTTGTGAGTCTTTCATTTATGTGGTTTGAAGTAAAAATGTTGTTCTGTAGATACAATTTTGATACTTTAGAAATCTTTACACAGGGGTCGGAGTGATAGTCCAGTGGGTAGGGCGTTTGCCTTGCTGTGCCGGCCCGGGTTCGATCCCTGGCATCCCAAGCACCGTCAGGAATAATTCCTGAGTGCAGAACCAAGAGAAACCCCTGAGCATTGCTGGTGTGACCTAAAAAAATATCTTTACACAGATACTTTTTCTTAATTGGTGCAGTTTTCTTGGCACATATTGCTGGAGATACATAATATTCAAGTAATTCACTTTCATCTCAGAGAACATCTCCCACATTTTAGAATAATATCATTAATAATAAACATCATCTTTTTAAAATGCCTTCCTATTGAATAATCAAAACCAGACTTTGGTAATTTGACATTATTGAAAGCCACTGCATTCCTTGATGGATCTGTTTTCTGAACTCACCAATTAATGGGAATGCATTAAAAAATCTAGAGAGATTTTGTGGTTCAAAATAAGGAAGTTGAGACATAAAATAAAATAAAAAACTATGTATTAAGATGTCTAATTGCTCAAATGATTTAATAGACAAGTTATAGACAGTGTTCAAACAATAGAATGGTCACTGCTCAGGGAAGACTAAAAAAATGTAAAATTATGGGTTAGGCAAATGATGGCAATGGATGTTACTTGTGGATCAACTTAGAATGAAAATTCAGGAACGTTTTCACACCTTTAAGCAATCTCTCTTAGTGAAAAAGAATGTTCTGGGCAGCAGCAAGGTATATACTGTGAGTCTGAACAGGAGAATGACAATCAATAATCTACAAATTTGCTGTTGTGAATCTGGACAAACTTCACATTAGTTCATTGGGGAGGGAATCAATTTCCTTATTTCAAGATGTGTTATAAATAAACTCTAGATATTTCATTAGCAATTACCAGTAAACATCCCTTTTTATCTAATTTTTTTGTACTGTATCTGGAGCAGATATCTATAATGTCAACAAAAGAAAAGTAAATAAGATAAGAGGTGCTTCAAATTCTTGAGGTGTTATGTCTTCTAGTAACTGCCAAGAGCAGGGATAAAGTTGGGTGGATTTCTACAGCTCTCGTCTTTGGCACGCCTCTTTGACATGTAATTCTGTGTGATTTCAATCTTTGCAAGTGAACACCAATGTTAAAATTAGAAGAATATACATAATCTATATTTGTTTGAATAATTGGTCTTGAACTATCATAAACTACCTTTTTTGTTCTTTAATATACTATCACTCAGATCATGTTTTATTATAGCTTAAATCAGAAAAGTTCAAAATGGATATCTTTATTTGTATTTCGCTGTTCTGTTGGGGCTACTCTGTAAATCTTATAACTGTGGTTTTTTTACCTCCGGGGAAGATAATTTCATAATCAGTTTAGAATTTAGTGGCAAATTTCAAGTCCAGGCAAAGGTCTGAAAATTATAATTCTGAGGTTAGCTCTGCAAAGTGTGGTTTGCTTAGATCAAGGCATTGCACCGTCAGGTTCTTATTATAAAACGTGTGTAAATACAGTCAGAGAAAGATCAAAAATTTTGAATTCCAAGTTTTTTTTCTCCATAAGCTAAATTCCAAAATGTGTTTCAGGCTACTTTTTAGTCCCTTTCTTTCCTCACTATCATTTCTCCCTTCCTCCCTTCCTTCTTTCCTACCTTGAGAACTTAGTTGGCAAAATAATGACTGTTTAGCATAGCGATTTTTGAATCTTTGGCAATTAATGTCCATTGCTTCAGAATGATATTTATGAAACCTTTCTCAATGACCTTGGATATATTTGAGAAACATCTGTGATCCATTCCCTCTTCTTGCCTGGTTTTTATATTCACAGCTAATATGGAGAAAAAGTAAATAAATGCCAGGAAATAAACTCTTTCCTCTACATTTTTGCAGCAATTTTCATCCTACTTGTTTCTTTTGATTCATCAAGTTTATCATAAAATCATTCTAGTGATCATTTCTAAATAAAGAATTTTAAACATGCAAAGAGACTCTGAGGGATGCAGGAGAAGAATTGAAATTTGACTCGGAGGAGAAGAGTTTGCTTTAAACTTACCCTCCTTCTCTACCACATGCTCTTCAGGCTCTTAGTAATTTTGAAGACTAACTCAGCTGAGAGTACAGATAAAGAGTCTTTCACTCTCTTGTTTCCAGGATTAAAGGGTTTGGTTTTAACAAGAACTTCAGCATTAATCTCTGTGTACTCTCTTATCTTTTCTTGTTCCACTGAGCTTTTTAAACAAAAATGCCCTGAAGCAACACACCTCTCAACTTAAAACATTGGAGTCTCTGAACATGACAATCACAGGATTCTCCTTATACCAACTGTTAGAAACAAGTTTTCTGCCTCTGATTTGAACTCAGCAGGGAAACCCCAGATATCACTCAGTTCCTTCCATTCACCAAGCCTGCCCCAGTGGCTGAATCTCTCATTTGCTTAGCATCACTGGTGTGGAGGAAACAACAGCAGGAGTAGCAAAACTTGCGGGTTGTAACACCTACTTGTTCAATATACAAAAAACATGACTTATACTAATCATTGGGGGGGTGGTAGGAAAGGGGGAAATCTTTCTTAAAATAGTAAAGCAAAAAATGTCAAAAGGTCTGATACCAACATAGAACTGAGCATTATATACAGACAAAAAATGCAAATGATGGCTTCTAAGTGTATGCGTAGTGTAACCCACAATGTGTGGGAGAAGGAGGAGAGAGAGGGTGGCAGGATTTATGGTTGAACACTGGATGTCAGAAATAACACTATTAGGAACAAGTTTGTCACTCACGGTGTCTTCATAAAATCAAATTGTTAAAAAATTATCCATGTTCATGATATGTAGGGAAAAACAAGAGAATAACATCAAATAATGATAACCCTTTTATCTTGGAAAAAAAGACTAGGCCCCTGGGATGAATCCAGAGCCACACCAGAGCTTGGCAAGCTACCCGTGGTGTATTCGATATGCCAGAAACAGTAACATTAATTGACCTCATTCCCAACGAATGGAAACGTTACTGGCATCTGCTCAAGCAAATCGGTGAACAATGGGAAGACAAGTGATACAAGTGATACAGACAGGAGATTATCAGTCTGTACTCAGCAGTAAGTATCGGGGGAGGGAGGAAACAGTGGTAAATAGAGGTCCCTAACGTCATTAGTAGAAGGTCTTAGATGTATCGGTGGTAGAGAATATAGTAGCTCTGTACAGAATACCATTATTGTTAACACTATTGTAAACATAAGTCCTAAACTATAATAATTTTTAAAGTATCCATACAGGGAAATATGTATTATGTTTCCAGCCCTTAAAGATGGACGGTGTCTGTGTGGACTAGATGAAAGCAACCCTTCTAATAAATGTACTTTAAAGAAAAAAATAGTAAAGCAAACCTAAGAAATGAATTTGTTGATTTTTCTTTTTGGTACCTAAAATATAAAAGTTCACTGGAGGTATACAGCAGCAAGAATTCCCTTCGGTTTTCATTCTGGAACTGGAAACGAAGGTGCTATTTTGTAAGCACTCTTGTGTTACAAACCTTCTAAAAAGTAAAGACTAATTTTACCAGAACCCTTCCCCTGTTACCCACCCCAATGCGTGTTAAAGGAAAAAAAGACCACTTAATCACCAAATACACATTCTATAAATCACTCAGTAGAAAGAAATCATTTTTGAGGAGATTTTATTTTGGAGAGATAGCCCAATCAGTGCTTACGGGACCCAGAAAAATCTTCTAGTGATGGTTGGCTGAGCTTTGTGGCCTTAAAGGCTATCAGTATCAAACTCAGCAGTGTATCCGGGATCAGAGCAGTTCCACAGGTCAAATTCTGGGCCTCAGAATGCAAAACATGGCTTGGAATAAGAACTTTTGAGAGATGATTTTCAAATAATAAAATATGTCCTATGATGAATATGAATGTAGTTGAACAATGCTCCGTCAGTGACTACTATTCCTGGTTGACTCTGCACCCCCATAGAACCTTGAAGGAGGAAAAGAGCAGGAAGGAAAATGCTGGAGAGATTCCTGCTTGTGTCTCTGGGGCTCTCCCTGCTTCTCAGCTTACTCTCCCTACGGGGGTTTGTAGACCTGTGGAATTGCTCTGTGTTACCTTTTATGCACAATTGTTTCCTGTATCTAGAAAAGTAATGTTCCTTAAGTATCTACTACTGGGTGCATCGATTCAATGCAATGAAGGATTCTGCCTATGTCTTCTTCAATAAAACATATGAATTTAGAACTGATATCTGTGCCTTCCAACCTATTTGAATTGATATATGTGCATGGTGTGAGATAGGGATCTGAATTCATCTTTTTTAAACAGGAAACTGTTCAGTTTTCATAATACTATTCATGGAGGAGGTTTTTCTTACTCCCTTCACACTCTGCTCCTATGTCAGAGGTTGCTGTGCATAAGCTTGAGAATTTGTTTCTTGGATCGCAATTATATTCCATTGTCTGACAGCCTATTTTTATTATTATATTACAGAGAGTGGATGTGTGGCAGGAATAACACTTTTATATTGACAACTCCATGGGGTGTGTCTGTGTATAGCAATTCTCTACCTGCTATGCAGCTGGGACTCAGTCTTATGTCCAGTTGAACCATACCATTAAAAATTTTTAAAAGTAGATGTATGGTGAGCGCAGGAACATTCTCAGTCAAGTTTGATTATAATTTTACTATGAAACTGGGAACATGAATTCCTGGTCTGTTGGATGAGAAGCCTAGCTAACTTGATATTTCTGTTGTTTAAGCTACTTACAGTTTAAGCTATTTACATGTCCTTAAGTCAGGGTTCATGCTGTTAATGCAAAAGTGGATTTTCCTGTGCTAGTGGGTTCTTGAGAATTGTATGAAAGATTTGCATACAAAACTCAGAAGATTGAAAGTTTTTTATTGTACAGATGATTCCAGGTCCCTCCCCAAATATTTAGCCTCTGTTACCTGTGAACAAATTCTTGGTCCTGTTCCACACAGACTACTTGGCACCCATGAACTTAGTCCTGTTCCTGTGCTGCTCTCCCTGTCCTATGTATGCTCTCCCAGCCTTTGGTCAAAGCCACTGCACGAGACCAAGGTCCTTGGGCTTTGTACCTGCTGCTGGGCCTCCTAATTATACCCTAGGGATCCCGTTTGTCCTGTTCCAGCTTTCCTTAGTCTCCAGTCATGATCCTATGCACATGGGTGAAGCTCCAGTGCTCAGTACCTTGTCATTACCTGGGCATCCATTCCCTGAACCTGAGTGATCCTGGGCATCCAAGCCCGGCCTTACATGCCCTATCCTTATTGGACCCTATATCTGGGCATGCTGCCCTACATGATCCAGGGAGGTAGAGAGGGAGCCAGCATGGAAGCAGTCAGTCAGAGAGAGAGAAGAGAGATAGAGAGAGAAAGAGAGAGAGAGAGAGAGAGAGAGAAGGAGAGCATGGGGGTACCTTTTATTTGCTGCTAAATCTCATGCTCCAGGTGGCCCCTTCTACATTCTGATTGGTACCTATTCCTGGCTACCTATGGCCTGGTGCTTTCCACCTTAACTCCATATGTATCAGTGCTAATGAGATCTCTCTTCTGTGTAAACACTGATGGCAGGTGTGGCAGTTACAAGAATCATTTGGAATCTGATTCAATAACTTCTGAATTATTATAATTTCTACTGTAATTTAATTTTTTCTTTCTTTTTTAATATTTTATTATACTACCATGAGATATACAGTTACGAAGATGGTCATAAGATGTTCATATTTGGGTTTCAGTCATACAGTGTTCGAAGCACCCATCCCTCCACTAGTTCCCATTTCCCACAACCAATGTCCCCGATTCCCTCCCCCTCGCGTAGCCTGCCTCTATGGCAGGTTCTTTATTTCTTTTTCTCTTTCTCTCTTTCTCTTTTCCTTCCCTTCCACATTGTGGATTACAATACATACATTAAGAGGTTGTCATGTGTATCTTTTTGCCTGTATTTAACGCTCAGTTCTAGGTTGGTATTTAAGGCTTCTTTCTTTTTTTTTAAAGTATTTTATTATACCACCGTGAGATATACAAATAAAAAGATATACAATTAAAAAAGTTCATATTTAGGTTTTGGTCATACAGTGTTCCAGCACCCGTCCCTCCACCAGTTCCCATCTCCCACCATCAACGCCCCCGGTTCCCTCCCCGCTTCCCCAGCCCACCTCCATGGCAGGTTCTTTATTTCGTTCCCTTTCTCTCTCTTTCTCTTTTCCTTCCCTTCCAGACTATGGATTACAGAACATATATTAAAAGGTTGTCATGTGTATCCTTTTGCCTCTATTTAATGCTCAGTTCTAGGTTGGCATTAGTACCCTCGACAATTATTAGCACACTGTTCCATTTTCTGTCTTACCTAACCTCTGACTCCCACACGTTTGTGATAATTTTCACCTTTGACAAGACCTCCTGATATATGTTTCACTTGACCTTGGATATTGGTATCATAATATGTACGTATATATTTATGCCATGCAAATAAATGCAGTCATTCTGTATCTGTCTCTCTCCTTCTGGCTAATTTCACTCAACATAATCTTCTCCATGTCCATCCATTTATAGGCAAATTTTATAACTTCAATTTTCCTAACAGCTGCAGAGTATTCCGTTGTGTAGATGTACCAAAGCTTCTTTATCCAGTCATCGATTCTAGGGCACTCTGGTTGCTTCCAGATTCTGGCTATTGTGAATAATGCTGCTAGAACATAAAAAGTAGGGATGGTGTTTCCACTGCGTATTTTTGGTTTCCCAGATTAGATTCCCAGGAGTGGTATGGCTGGGTCAAATGGGAGTTCAATTTCTAGTCTTTGGAGGAAAGTCCATATTGTTTTCCAGAAAGGCTGTACCAGCTGGCATTCCCACCAACAATGGATGAGTGTCCCCCTTTCCCCACATCCACGCCAGCACTTGTTGTTCTTGCTCTTTTGAATATGTGCCAGTCTCTGTGGTGTAAAGTGGTATCTCATTGTTGTTTTGATTTGCATCTCTCTGATGATTAGTGATGATGAGCATTTTTTCATATGTTTTTTGGCCATTCAAATTTCTTCCTTGCTGAAGTTTCTGTGTATTTCTTCTCCCCATTTTTTTGATGGGGTTGTTTGTTTTCTTCTTGTAAAGTTCTACCAGTGCCTGATATATCCTGGATATTAACCCCGTATCAGATGGGTATTGGGTGAATATTCTTTCCCATTCTGTGGACTGCTTTTTGTATCTTAGTCACTGTTTCTTTTGAGGTGCAGAAGCTTTTTAGTTTCATGTAGTCCCATATGTTTATGTTTTCTTCTAGTTGCTTTGTTAGTGATGTTTCACCTTTGAAGATGCCTTTAGCTTCAATGTCTTGGAGGTTTTTCCTATATTTTCTTCAATGTAGTTTATGGATTCAAGTCTGATATTGAGATCTTTAATCCATTTTGATCTGATTTTTGTGCATGGTGTTAGACACAGGTCCAAATTCATTTTTTTACATGTCGCTGCCCAATTTTCCCAACACCACTTGTTGAAGAGGCTTTGCTTACTCCATTTTAGACTCGTTGCACCTTTATCAAAGATTAAATGATCATGTGTTTGAGGTTGGGTGTCAGGATACTCAATTCTATTCCATAGGTCCACAGGTCTGTTTTTATTCCAATACCATGCTGTTTTAATTACTACTGCCTTGTAGTACAGTTTGAAGTTGGGAAAGGTGATGCCTCTCATCTTCTTTTTCCCGAGGATTGCTTTAGCTATCCTTGGGGGTTTATTGTTCCATACAAATTTCAGGAACGTTTGGTCAATTTCTTTGAAGAATGTCATGGGTATCCTCATAGGGACTGCATTGAATCTGTACAGAGCTCTAGGGAGTATTACCATTTTGACAATGTTGATTCTCCTCATCCATGAACAGGGAATGTGTTTCCATTTCCTTGTGTCCTCTTTATCTCTTGGAGCAGTGTCTTGTAGTTTTCTTTGTACAGGTCCTTTACATACTTGGGTAAGTTGATTCCTAGGTATTTGATTTTCTGTGACACAATTGTGAATGGAATAGTTTCCTTAATATCCCTTTCTTCTCTTTTGTTATTTGTATATAGGAAAGCCACTGACTTTTGGGTGTTGATTTTGTATCCTGCTACTCTACTATATGCGTCTATTGTTTCTAGGATTTTTTTTGGTAGAGAGTTTAGGGTTCTCTATGTTATCTAGATTCCTCTTAATACCCACTAGTTCCAGCTTGGGACAGTTTACCAGGATACTACCACCCTGGCTTCCTTGAGACTAATGTTTACAATTAAAGGATGGATCATACTAGTTTACCCTCAAGCAGGCAAGCATGACCCTTTTAGTAAACATGTTTTGTTTTTAATGGTTTCTTATTTTCAGCGGAGGACCCCAAGCAGTGATTAACAGGTTCAAAGGTGAGTCATAGAGACTGTCAGCCAGAAAGGCAGGATGATTTAAAACTAGGGCCTAAGGAAGCAGTATTCCTCAGAAAATATAGTGCTTGAGGAAATCTGGGTTCCACCCAGATTATAAAAGTATTATAAAAGTACCCAGCAGTACTTGACGACATGGCGTGCTGGGCATGCTACTAGGTTCTGGCACACATAAGTCTGTACCCCAACCTTGCTATTTCTTGGCATTTAAATAGATGCTAAATGGTGATGATTCATTATAGTAGTAAACACTCTTTACTGCCTTTATAAAAATATTTTGGAGTGAAAAATGCAAGAATTTTAAAGTCTGAGGAAAATGTTTAGTATATTTGTAAACTTTATTTTGTGAGATGCTTGAGTTTGATTGAAGAGAGTTTTAAAATTGACTTATGCGAACTCTTACAGTCTTGTTAATGACTGTCCATCATGTGTTAAAGTCAATTCAATGACTTTGAAGATAGAATAAAAGAAGCTTTTATATGCTAAATAGAAAAGGAACTCCATCTTATAAACATATTATTCTTCTCTTTCTATCTAATACGAACTGACAGAATGAGAATTAAGTTGCCAACTGTAGTGAAATTGAAACAGTAAAAAGAAAACATCAGAGGCATTAACTTATCAACATTAGACATTATTAATATGATTTTTGAGAAATTTCCTTTCTATACTAATACACTTTGTATATTGTTTTAAAATTTATTCACGTAAATTTACCTTTAGGGAAATAAGCGAAGTGTTTCAGATAAATTCTGGTTGTGATAAAATGGGATGCTTGTGATACTAAACAAGCTTTACTGAAGAAATTTATCTCAGCAATATACCATAATTATACATAGCTCTTGGTAAGAAATAAATTGAGATTCTGTTAAATCAAGAATGGATTTTAGAATTTAATTTATAAATATGAATAATTCACCTGTTTGTATTACATACATTCTGTACAAGATTAAAAAAATAAAACTAGCTTGATAGATGAATGAATATTTGGAAGATAGTTCTAATTGAATTTTTAATTGTGATTTTTCATTTGTACATAATTAAAATCTTTTCATTATACTGTTCTATTTCCTTGCTTTAATGAGAATATACTAAAAATGAATGTATTTTGAACTCATACAATCAAGGATTTTATTAACTCAAGGACGAAGATAAAAACTTTGAAGTCTTTCTCATATTAAGATATTTGTTTATTATTCACATCAATTTATCTGAACTTTTTGATACATCACTAGAGACTTTCTTTTAACATAAAATGCAAAACAATGAGGCGCTGTATGAAGTATCCTGGATTAGATTTCAGATAAATGAGCAAGGTGTGAGTATGTCCGAATAAAATTATTTTTACATCTTTAAAACTAGAAAAATACAATTATTTTTACGGCTTTAAAACTAGAAACCGAATGTAATTCATTTTATGGCTTTAAAACTAGAATAACATAAAAATCATGAGTAATCTTACTTTATTATTTATCATTTTCAACATTTATTCATCGATTTTTTTAATTTTTTGCAAACTGCAATTAAATTTAATATATAAAAATGACATATTGAATGCTCATTAAGAAACAACTACAAAGTAAAACTAAGTATATTCTTCAAGTATAGGACACTTATAGCAACATTAAAAATTAAAGAAAAAATTGAAATAAGGTTCACAAATGAGGAAAAGAAACCAGACTCTAAGAATGAACGTAGCGGTCAAATGGGTGGAGTGTAAAGCATAAAATGTAAATACAGGCTACCACTCTAATGGAAGAGAGAAATGACACAGAAATGGGTAATTTAGGAGATGTTTATATTAGTCTTGGAATGTTGTCAAAGAAGTAAATATACACACATACTGAGACATATGTAGAAACCTCCTTACAAAGCTGGGTGGGTGGTATTAAGAAACACTGGGTTACTGAGAATAAACCACAAAGAATTCCATTATTGATGAGTAATTGAGGGTGACCTTTCTCAACAATACATAATCTGTTAGATAGTCAAAGAAACTAGTGTTACTGCACATTGAAAAAAAATCCAGCCTTGAAGGATATCTATTTTTTCCCCTTATGCTAAGTCAGAGAATTTTTAAGTGGAAAGTTCACAGAAACTTTTTACTACTGCATGATATAATGAAGGAGAATATTAAAATAAAGGAAGGCAAAGTAACATGCTTAGGTTCATTAAACTTTCTTAATAATGGTTAAAAAGCGTGTACCTTAATTTCAAGGCCACTGCCTAAGTCAAGAATAAAATAAAATCAATTAATAAATGTTTTCTGGAGATATTATGTGTTCAAGAAAATATTCAAATATAATAGTAAACTTATTGTAATGTATCTGTCTTCAAAACATTTACAAGAATGATTCAATTAAAAACAAAACCATAAATTATTAAGCTAATATTCATGTGAATTAGACTGAAAGCAATAAAAGATTCAAGAACAAAGAAAGCATTAGGCTGGAAAATATATTTTTCAAGAAATATGTATTCTAAATGTAGGTGGAAATAATTTTAGGGTTTCAATATAATTATAGCATTTTTTATTTTTAAAAAGCGATGCTTGCTACTATTTAAATGCTATATCTGTATTTAAGATTATTTCTCAGTTATTAGAGCTTGCAGTCTGTAAAATATCTTCTGCTGTTCCAATGTCTTTTTGCTGCATTTGACAAAATGTTTCCTCTGTGACATATTCATTTAGTTTTACTTTCTGTAATTTCTAAAATTTATCATAACTTTCTTAATTTATTTTCTAAACGAATTAATGTCAATATTTTAAAATTTTTATAATGTTGTTTTCATTTTTATTTTAAAGCATACTTTTTCTTTTGTTTTTATATATTGTTTTTCCACACTGCATTAATATTATTTTTATAAATGATTGTTCTATCCTATTTAATTTTACTTGAAATTAATTGGCACACTTTCATTTGCTGTTTGCTGTCTTTTCTGATTTAGTATACTTTTTTCAAAGTGACTTTTTTGTAGTTTACAATAATGGATTTATTGAGTTTCCAATAATGGATTTATTGAGAATTAATTCATATGCTTTACAGTTCACTCATATGCAAGATAAAACTACATGGTTTAGGTAATTTAATATAGTGATGAACATATTAATATATTGTCAGAGAAATTCCATAAACTCAAAATTAAATAATATACCCTTTAGTCATTTCCCTATCAATTTTCTGTCTCCAGACATCACCATTTCCTTCCTTCCTTCCTTCCTTCCTTCCTTCCTTCCTTCCTTCCTTCCTTCCTTCCTTCCTTCCTTCCTTCCTTCCTTCCTTCCTTCTTTCCTTCCTTCCTTCCTTCCTTCCTTCCTTTCCTTCCTTCCTTCCTTCCCTTCCTTCCTTCCTTCCTTCCTTCCTTCCTTCTTCTTTCCTTCCTTCCTTCCTTCCTTCCTTCCCTCCCTCCCTCCCTCCCTCCCTCCCTACCTCCTTCCTTCTTCCCCCTCCCTCCCTCCCTCCCTCCCTCCCTCCCTCCCTCCTTCCTTCCTTCCTTCCTTTAAAACTAGAGAGTTTTAAGCAGATAGTAATGAGCATGACATAGTTTAAATAATAACATGTTCATGAAATAACATTTTACACAGTCAGGACTAAAGAAAACTACAAAAATATCACTTCACACTCATGACGACAACTAAAATATCATAAAATAATAAAAGGATGAGACATAGAAATCAGAACCATTGTGCACGATTGGTGGCACCAGGAAACGTTTTCACAAGTCACAATACAGTGACTCCAAAAATTTTAATAGAATTTCCATGTGCTCCATTAATTCTACTTATTGGTAAATAGTTCAAAAGACATGAGAGAAAAGTCATTACTGTTTTGGGAATGGAAACAATCCTACTGCCCATCAAAAGCATAAAAGGATAAGAAAAATATATACCATACCTACAATGGAATATTATTCAATGATAAATATATTACATTTTAGTCACACAAATGAAGTAATTTCTGCTGTCGACTATAATGTGGCTAAATCTTAAGATAATGCTAAGATGTCTATCATGAGACAGATATTGAATAATTTTAATTACAAATGGTATGTAGAGTCAGAAAATTCAAAGAAAAAAAAAACGCAATGGGCATTGTCATGGATGGGAGGGAGAAATTAGAGGAGGTACCTCTTTGGAGATAGAGATTTTCAGTTTTACAGAATGAAGGATTACAGAACTGATGATGGAGATTGTTGTGAAATATGAATGTCTTAAAACCACATAATTACTTTTTAAATGATTTGGAAATTTTATATGTATTTTGTCATAATAAGGAAATTAGGGAAGAAAGCATATAATCAGAAGATGTCTATTATTTTTGGAGTGTTGTTGGAGAACATGGCAAAGTGTCGAAGGAGGCTACATCTGCCTGCTTTGTCTTTTTGGTATTTTACCTACACTGAAATATCACTGAAGATATTTTAATTTTTATTTTTTACTTTATTTGAATACCATGATTCACAAAGTTTTTCACATCCATCGTTCAATGCCAACTCCCCCACCAGTGTGTTCCCACCACCACCAAAGACCCTCATTTACCACGCACCCCCATCCTCATGCCTTCTCCCCTAGCCATCATGAATTATATTGACCATTACAGCCCATATATGGGAATGTTATTGATAAAGTAATGCCTTTTTACTAAGATGTTAGGAGCGAATCTTGCCCATTTGTGTTCTTGCGTTCACTTTCTGAATTTCTAGAATGTAGTGGGTTTCTACTAGTCACCCCCAGACCCACCACCACTGCATCTATGGACAACACTGATTTCAATTTTTTCTCAACCTCTGATTGAATCTATCCTAAGCATACACATAATAATCTATTCTATTTTACTTCTTGGAGCTAATTCTCTAAATATGGTTGAGGAATATATTCTTAGAAGAATGTCAATGAAGAAATGAAGATTATTAAATCTCATAATCAACTCATTGGGCCATCTGAGCACACTGTATAAGAAATTAAGAATATGTTCCCAAACAGACATGGGATCACTGAAGTTTATAATGCCTTAAAAACTGCTTCCTAAAACTTATAAAGAAAAAAATCTAACACAGATAAAATACTGCAATTAGTATAATTACAAGATCAAAAATTATGAAAACTGGGTATAGGGAAATAACCCGGGTCCGAGATGTATGTGCAAGGAGAGGTGTTTTATCCCTGGCATGGTTGGCCTTCTGAGCACTGCCAGATACAAGTCTGGACGCCTCCAACTCCCACCATGGACCAACAGCATGAGCTCCAAGACTGCAGCATGGAATGGAATGCACCAATGAAACCTGGCATTGAACTAGAAAACCTATTAGGATGAGGTTAGTGTGGAATGGCCCCTTCATCTAGAGCACTGCCTAAAAGACACCCCAAAACTGCAAAAATGGAAAAAAAAAACATAAATGATTTTTTTGTGTTACAAAATTTTGCATTAACAAATTCATGAATCACCCTGTTGGCAGTTTATTTACATAATTCACCACTTTCTTAATTCTTTTACTAAAGTCCATTAGGCATTTAGTGCCTAATTTCTTTTTCTATCAGAACTCAGCTTTGAAAAAATCAGTGACTTAGTTCTTCATTACCATTTCTAGCTTACTTAGACTGCCAAGACTCTAGCTGCTTACTTGGGTTAAATTCTGCACCTATCTCTTTTTTTGATACACATTAATATGTATTGCAGTAACGATGACAGATACAAAAATTATAATAGAAATACTTAAATTACATAGAAAATACAACTAATAAGAAAACTCCAAGTTTTCTTTGGATATAATGTTTTCATAGTAATGACAAGGTTGACTTAGACTGGCAATAACAAATTGTTTTTATGGAGTGGCTTTTTTTTTGCACATAGGAGAAATTGCACTCAATTTTGAGTGCAAGGAGAAAGCAATTTCTCCTTGCACTCAAAATTGAGTCATCATTAATGGTTAGTACCAAATGAGCACTGATAAAATATTCAGTGATGCCTGAAATTTTATCTTTTTCTTAAAGTAGTTTCAAAATGATACTCTTGAGTGCATTACCAAAGGTATTCTGTAATGTGTGTGTGTGTGTGTATATATATATATATATATATATATATATAAATGGGTCAACAGAATGAAAGTATCAATAAAAATTGTGTCTATTATGACTCTTAGAGATGCTTAGTGCTGACCTAGCTTTTATATCTTCTTTAAATATTAATTGTTGATTTGTTAGTCTTGGGTACAACTGGTGAATGCTACATGGCTTTTTTCTTTTTTAAGAAAAAATACATCTTATTTCAACCATAGTGGTATAGAGGTTTGTGTGTTTGTCTACTTGTTTATATACAATATATTACTCAGTTCGCTGTTTGCAATATATTATTGATACTGGTTGTGTATCTATGCCTTATTTAATATATCATTGTGCTAGAGAAGTTGGTTAGGATATGTTCATGTGAAAACATAAAAGAAAAATAAAAAGTAAAGAGAAGAGGCAGCGTTTTCAAGTTTCTTTACTCCTATCTCAACTTTTTATACATTTCAAGGTAATTCGATGCAATGTAAATGATAAACTATGGCATATTTTGGAGGACGACACACCTGATGATGCTCAGGGGCTTTTCTTGGCAGTGCTCATTTAACATGCAGACTGGGGATGATCCCAGTCCTTATGCCTGAACTCAGCAGACAAAGCATCTCCTCAAGTTCAGTTTGAAACAATTTTTGACTCTTTAATTAAAAAAGTATGGTTTCAGGAAGATTCCATAAATAAATTAAAATTGAAAATCATATCGATATTTCAAAATTTTTTCATAATTTGCTTCAATAACATGTGAAAAATTGCATTCATGAAAGCATCTATTTTGTATTTTCTTTAAACCTCAGACTTGTCTCAGTTTCTATAATTTTAAGATTCCCAACTACTCACTTGTCTGTTTACAGTGGCTCAGTACACGTTCCTATCAAATTTGTCCTAAACACTTTCAGGAAATGTTGAGAGTCTACTATTATTAATTTTATACATTTTGAAACCAAACTAATTTTTTTGTTTGGCCAGAGTCTGTGTTCAAGGCTTATGCCTGACTTTGCAGTGAGGATTTACTCTGGGGATCTTATGGGGTGCCAGGGACTGAATTGGGTCAGTGCAAACACCCTAACTGCAGTACTATCACTCTAGTCTCAATATTTTTGTCCTATTATGTGCTATTGGAGTTGGACTTAAACTTTTTTTTTTTTGGAACATGGCTCAAGGTGATAGATACTCTGCCAATATAGAAAACTAAAAGGTGGCAAATTTGGAGGGAGAAGAGAATTTGGGATTATTCTTCCTAGAGTTTCTTTTCAAATATTATGGAGCTAGCGTCTCAATTTGTGGTAGGCCTTGGAGTCTTCACTGCCTGAGCAGAGTTTTTACACACCATCTTGAAATATTTTAAAGTGTCTGAATCTTTGCCATAAATATCTATTTCACTTGAAGTATTAAATAAGACAATGTGTATTTTCCCAAGTTGCTCAATGCATAGTGATTTCTTTTGTGTGAAAGAACCATTTTGTGGAAAGATTATTCAAATTGGTTTGTTTAAATCATCTCAATTTTCTTCTTAAACAGATAAGGTATGTCCTGCTCAATGCATTCTCTAACATGTTCATAAAAGTTCATTTTTACTTTCCCATATTACTACAATCCTCTTCATATTTAAGTATACTTTGCTGTTTTGTAATTTTATTTATTCAAAAAAATTAACTCTGGCATTAAATAAATCTAATAAACACTTACCAGGTGACTTCTACACACCAAGCCCTTTTCTAATTGTACTTGTTCTATAGTTCACTTGATGAACACAAGGATTATCTGGCCTCGCTAACCATAGTTCTAGTTTGGAGACAAAGCAATGCATACGAGAAACCTCATAAATTTGCAAAGCTCATATGAACAACAATACACCATTATGTTTAAGAATCTAGAAGAATTATACACAGTTCTAGAGTCATACAACATCCCAAAATTGAGTCCAGAGAAAACAAGCATATTAGAACAGGTACTGCAGTTGACTTTGTCTAGACAGATTTGTACACAGGCTAAGATCTCTGGAGACTTCTTGGGATGGGGACATGCTGAGTTTCCACCAAAATGCCCAGTACCCCACCCACAACTGATTCCCTCCAGCATAAAAATGGCTCAATGTTGCAGGACTCCTCTAAGAACCTCTGCATCTGCCCTGGATTGCCTCCTGTAGGTCACTCAGAAAGTGGGGGACTAGCTAGATCTTACCAGCATATTTGCCTGGCCACATTGGATCTCTAAGTAATTAGACCAGAGAGAAATGCTGTTTGCCTCCAAGCAAGCAAGCATGGCTCCCTGATAACGAAAAACAACTAAAATACAAAACTACCCTGAAGTAGACGAGACTCTTGTGAAGGCTTGGAGAAATATTTAACTGGCATTAGTATTAGTCTTTGGTACAGAGACATGCCATCTCAGAAACCCCCTTCTCTACCCTATAATTCATTTCCAGGCAGATCTTTGCTCAAAACATTACCATATAATAGGGCCTAGGTGAGGTGCTGGGAGAAATTACCTAAGGGCATTTGACCCTTCCGGCTTCCCATAATAGTGGGAGGTCTGAGTTGCAGGGGTATAAAACTAGCCTACTTCTTCTCTCTCTCTCTCTATTGGGCTCTCTTTTTGGGCTCTCTTTTGGGGCTTGCACTCTTCTTGGGAGTCTTGTCTTTGTCTCCTCTTTACAGGGCCTTTACATGTGGTGGCTGCCATCTTGGCCTACACGTGGCTGGGGTTCTAGCTGGGAATCCTGAGCACAGGGTTTTTCCTATTGCTGATCTGTATGCCTGAACCTGTGATAAGTAAAGCCTTTTAAAACTGCATCGGATTCCTAAATCTTCATCCTTTCCCGCTGGCTTCGGAGGTAGAAGGGAACTCGCTTCCCAGCACTGTTGGGGACCCCGGTGGTGGTCCCCGACATCCTAAGTGTACAACCAATTTTGGAAAGCTGCCACTTGCTGGATCATCCTAGTTCCATAGCTCTTGGAACATGGGAATAAGTAGACCATCCATGCAACAACTTCAAATTTCACAATGTTGACAGTCAGTAGGAACACAGCAAACTTGACATGAATGTTGCTTAGATGTCACTGAGTTCATGAGAGTAAAAGGAAGACTCTACTATCACCTAGCAGCTGATAAATCTCAGACTATCACCTTAGTAACAACATCATAAGATGTATACCGTAACAAGCCAAATAAAGTAAGCTATTTTGTGTTGCTAGGGGTCAGGTTTGATGGATGGGTTAATGAGACTGGGGACAATCGTGAAGGAAAGGAAACACTGGTGACAGAAATTAGTTGGAACATTGACTACCTGAAACATCTGTATTATGAACAACTTTGTAAATCATGGTTTTTAAATAAAGTTTCAAATATTAAAAAATTAAAATAGACAGACATTTCTGTAGAGGAAGTCATAGTAATAAAAATTCTCCTAAAAAATGAAAGTCTAGGAGCAGATGGTTTACTACTAAATTATTTAAAACTTTTAAAGAATTACTACGAATGCTTCTCAAACTGGAATAAAGCAATATTGCTCCTGAACTTTATATGAGGTTAATGTTACTTTGAAACTAAAGCAGAGACACCACTAAGAAAAACTATAAGTTAGTCCCAATAAATATGGAGACTAAAATCCTTAATAAAATCCTAGTGAATTGAAAACAATATATCAAGTGGATTTTGCACCACCATCAAGGGGGCTTATCTGAGAAAGGCAAGGCTTATGTGATTTAGTATGCAAGTCAATTAATTTTATATACTACATTAATAAAATGTAAGATGGTATTATTTAAGTCAAGTGGACCTGGTTAACAACCTATGGCATGAAGCCATGCATTTTTTCAAGGGCTTCGTGCAAAATATGTTCAAGCCTGGGTTATAACTATGGATTAATCATATTAGGTGCCTGGGGGTACCTATGAAGCAAATTTGAACAGATGTTATGAGAAACCATGAGATTCAGTTTCTGAATTACTGAGGGTGACTGCTTACAAAATTAAACATACTTGAATTGCAACCTATGGCTCAAGTTTCAAAACACCCTGGGTTCTGTGAATAGTGCAGTGGCTAGGTTATTTGTCATAGTTTGAAACCTGGCATCCCATATAGTTTCCTGAGCATACAAAGAGTGATCCCTTACTGCAGAGCCAGGAATCAGCCCTGAGCAGAATTGGGTAGGGCACAAAATTAAAAATATTTATTCAATTTCATGTTAAATTTTTTTGTTGTTTTCATGGGCCACATCCAGTGATGATCAGGGGTTAGTCCTGGCTCAAAGCTTAGGAATAACCCTAACCCTAACCTGTGGTGCTTGGAGGACCATATAGGATGCTAGGGATGGAGTCCAGTAGACTGTATATAAGCCAAATGCCCTACCCTCTGCACAATTGCTCTGGCCCAAGGGTAAAATTGCTTAACAAATTAAATTAATGTATCTATAGGTAAATAATATAGTTTGTTTTTGCTTAGCGAGCAAGAAGTCAGTAGGTAAACTGTTCAATTAAGGCTGTTAATGCATATAAAACCTGTCTGACCTACCTTTCCTATTGTGTATTTACCTCAGTCTGTTCAGTTATTGTCACCTGAAAGTGCGTCATCCATAGTTATCTGAAAGTGTGTTAGTCTTGAAATCACATTCTAGAAAAGACAGAGATTAAAAAATGCATAAGAAGGCAAGTTGCCATTAATTTTTAAAATAGCATTAAGCATAGTAGTTCCTAATCCCCCCAATAGACTTTTTTTTTTTTTTTTTTTGGGTCACACCCGGCAATGCTCAGGGGTTTCTCCTGGCTCTGCATTCAGGAATTACTCCTGGTGGTGCTTGGGGAACCATATGGGATGCCGGGGATTGAACTCAGGCTGGCACAGGCCGGCCGCATGCAAGGCAAACGCCCTACCCTCTGGGCCATCGCTCCAGTCCTCCCTACCCCAATTGACTTTTATTTATGTTTCACTGACTAAGGCTTCTCCAGTTGGTAATCAGGTATACTTATCATAAGTTCTAAGGGGCAGAGAGATAGTGTAATGCATAGGGCAACTGCCTTATAGACAACAAATCCAGACTCAATCCCAGCACCCCATATGGTTCCCTAAAAATGATAGGAGTGATCTCTGATCCCAAGGCCAGGTGTAAACCCTGTGCACTGATGGGTGTGACCCAGAAAACAAACCAATCTTGAAAAATTTATAGATAATATGTGGTTAAAAATAATGGTTTCTCAGGCACATAATTCCACCACCTCCCTTTCCCAAGGATACAAGTGTAATATTTTGAAAGGCATAGTTGATATGAATACGATAATAATGTGAAAATGAGAATAAAATAAGGGAATTGAAAGTGAAAAAAGGATTACAGACCTGGTTGGGTCTCAAATTTATCCCTTTAATATTTACTTCTAACACTATTTTCTTAAGACATCTATTTTTTTTTTTTTTTTTAGCTTTTTTGGGTCACACCCGGCGATGCTAAGGAGTTTCTCCTGGCATCCTCTGGGAACCATATGGGATGCCAGGGATTGAACCTGGGCTGGCATGGGGCGACTGCGTGCAAGGCAAACGCCCTACCCACTGGACTATCACTCCGCCCCCAAGCCATCTATGTTTTTGTATTAAAAAACACTTGCTTATAGCTGCCTTAAGTTATGTGTGATCACAAATTTAGACTTTCTCAGTGAGATCTAAATAGAAACCAGTTTGATTTTGATCAGGGAATTCTATTGCTTTCTATTATTAAAAAAAATAAAGGAACTTGCACTTTCATGAATTTGTTTTTGTCCCTTTGTGTTTTATTTAGTAGGATGTGAATTAAAGGCTAAAATATTTTTCTATTCCTATGGATGAACAGATTGGGATAATACAAAATAGTAGCAAAAGTAGATGAGACAGATTTTGTATGCATTGCAGCTGTAATTGCAATGCTAAACTTCGTGTTCTTTAAACAAACCACAATTTCTGGGATTTTCTTTTCCCGCAAGAAATTAATTTAATTCATTGAGAAATTTTACCTAGAAATTAAGTAAATTTTGCTTTTCGACCAAGCCCAGCTATGCTCTGAACTGACTACTGGCTCTGCACACATGGTTGACTGCTTCTGGGCTCAGGGAGCCATAGAGGTGCAAAGAATCAAACCTGGGCTGGACAAATGCTAGGCAAATGCTCTATCCACCGTAATATCCATCTGGCCCCTAACTTGAGTAAATTTGGCTAGATATTTCACAAGAAATATCCTATTAATTCAGCAATGATGGATTAAAATGAGCCAAGTAAATGTCTCAGGTAGTTTATTTGACCATTTGAATAAAATTTTCTAACAAAGGTATGTATCTTGACTCTTTCTCTAAGAAATTCTCATAGCAAGTAAAAGTATATTGGTTTCATTTAACTCTTCTTATTGAACATCATTCATTTCATAATAAATAAAAATCATTTAATACATTATCAATAATTATTTATCATTTCATAATAAATATAAATTGGTATTTTTCATGACTCATTTTTAGCTGTATACACAAACAAGAACACATACAGAAGAAAACATATATTTGACTATACACAAACACGGACACACACAGAAGAAAACATACATTTGACCTTTTTTATAACAATACCTTAAAAACTAAAGGAACCTTTGCTTTTCTTAAGCCCTGTTCTTTCAAATCTAATAATGAACTTTAGTTGCCTTTTTTTAATGAAAATATATATTTTCAATGCAAATATACTTTCATGTGAGGCCTTTAATAATAACTGATTTAGAATGCCTTCATGTACAACTCTGACAATGAATGTCTTATTAATGAGTAGTTCAAGTATCCATTTTGTATATTTATCTTGTGCATGACAGGATAGCATGCCTATGAATATTTTCTCTTCAGAATGTCATATATTTTGATATCAGGTGTATAAGCAATACAGACATGGAGTTTGAGGAGATATTGTTGTCTTGATCTTATATTTTCTTATTGTGAAATGGCATTATTGATTGTGTATTTTGTAGGATTTCAAGCATAAATCTCTTTGCCTTATATTTGTGAATTGAAGTCTACCAATGAGTCTTTTCTTTTTAAATTGTCAGTGTGGCAAACATAACTTAATTCATGATACTCAGCTTATAAAGAATGGATCAACTCAATTTTCAAGGATCCAAATGTAAAGACAAATGGTTTAGACACCATTATATATTGAGAATTTTCCATTATAATGTGAGAATATTGGCCCTGAGCAGTTTGAAATTCCAAGAAAACCTTTGAAATAGCCCTTATTTTAATTTCTAGTGATATTATTAGTAATGTTTCTTGATGTTTAGCAAAAGTAATAATATAATATGGGTATTTTTTTCCTAGTACTACATAGGCTGTTTTTCATTGCTGGAGATGATTTGTTGGTTTGTTTTGATAAATCAAAATTTAGGGAGAAGCGTTTTCATCTGTTCAAAATGTCTTTTATTTTCTACGCTTTTTCTTCTTTCCATCCGTCCCACCCTCCTTCCCTCCTTCCTTCCTTCTTTACTTTTCATTCCCTCCCTTTCTCTCTCCCTACTTCCTTCCCTCCTTCCTTCTGTCCAGCCTTCCTGCCTTCCTGTCTTCCTTCCCTTTTCACCAGTGATGCTTAATAACCGTTGTGATACTTGGACATGGCTCAAACCTACTGTTTTGGCGCTCTCTTAACTAATGTAATTGGTGAACCTTGGTGCCAGAAAATGATATTGGCTCTTACACCTACAAAGCATTTGCTCCAACACTTTGCACATGTCCCTGATTTCCCAAACACCTTCAAAAACCTTTTTTTAGTTTACCATATTATAAAATTAAAGTACAATGGTCTATAAAGTTATTGATAATTGGGTTTAGACATACAATGTTTTACCACCAGCCTTGCCACCAGTGTCAGCTTACCTCTGGACTTTCTGTTCTACCATCTCTCCTGACTCTCACCTTGCCAATAAAATTTGGTTATTAAACTTTCGGTCTTGAATCATGAACAACTTTGTAACTATGTATCTCACTTGATCATTTGATCACTTGAATCCTGTTATTCATCGATTTGCTCGAGCGGGGGCCAGTAACATTTCCATTGGACCCTATCATGTGCCAATGTAGCCCAATGGCATCTGGTTGTTTTATTTATATGCCAAAAACTAGTAACAATTATGGACCTCATTCCCATGTCCTGAAGGAATGGTTTGAGGCTCTTCCTGTTCCTGGAGCAAACAGATGCCCTTGGGCTACACTTGCTTGCAACATGACATATAGAGATGTTACTGGTGCCCACTGAAGCAAATCATTGAGCAATGGGAAAAAAAGCAAAGAAATGATGCAAAAACAACTACATTTTAATTTTACCATGTACCCTGCAAACAACTGTGCTATAATTAATTATGATTTTTCAGGTGGTATTTGTTGCCCTTTTGGAGCTTTAACATTGAGAGTCATGCATCTATAAGAAGGTATTTAATGCTTTTTTGACCTGCAAGCATCATTCTAAAATTTTCTTTCCTATTTGAATTAGCTAGGACTTAATGTTTGATATTAAAGAAGCATAACAGAAGACTTTCAGACTATTCCTGATATCAGAAGTTTAGTTTCAGACCTTTGTAGAAAATGCTAGCTTTTGGTAAACATTCTTAATAAAATTGAGAACATTCTCCTTTATCTTTTCTTTTTGTAATGTTTTAAATTTATAAATAGCTATTGAATAATGAGTAATTAATATCATTTCATTTTTCTTTAGCCTATTTAGGTGATGCAAGACAACTGATTTTTAAATGTTGAACTAGCTTTGAGTGCAGAAAGAAAGTCCTTGTGTTCTTGCTCTTTTACCAATATTGGACTAGATTTGTAAATATTTCATTGTGAAATTTGGCATCTTTTTTTTTTTTTTTAAATTTTTTTTTATTTTTAAAAATACAAAGATATACAATTAAAAAGTTCATATTTGGGTTTTGGTCAAACAGTGTTGCAGCACCCATCCCGCCACCAGTGCCCATCTCCCACCACCAACGTCCCTGGTTCCCTCTCCCCTCCCCAGCCCTGCTCCATGGCAGGTTCTTGATTTCTTTCCATTTCTCTCTCTTTCTCTTTTCCTTCCCTCCAGACTATGGATTACAGAACATACATTAAAGGGTTGTCATGTGTATCTTTTTGCCTCTAATGCTCAGTTCTAGGTTGGCATTAGTACCCTCAACAATTGTCAGCACACTGTTCCATTTCTGTCTTACCTAGCCTCTGAATCCCACACATTTGTGATAATTTCCACCTTTGACAGGACCTCCTGATATATGTTTCACTTGATCTTGGATATTGGTATCATAATATGTACCTATATATTTATGTAATGCAGATAAATGCAGTCATTCTGTATCTGTCTCTCTCCTTCTGGCTAATTTCGCTCAACATAATCTTCTCCATGTCCATCCATTTGTAGGCAAATTTTATAACTTCATTTTTCCTAACAGCTGCATAGTATTCCATTGTGTAGATGTACCAAAGCTTTTTTATCCAGTCATCGATTTTCGGGCACTCTGGTTGCTTCCAGATTCTGGCTATTGTGAATAATGCTGCTATGAACATAAAAGTAGGGATGGTGTTTCCGCTGCGTATTTTTGGTTTCCCAGAGTAGATTCCCAGGAGTGGTATGGCTGGGTCAAATGGGAGTTCAATTTCTAGTCTTTGGAGGAAAGTCCATATTGTTTTCCAGAAAGGCTGTACCAGCCGGCATTCCCACCAACAATGGATGAGTGTCCCCTTTCCCCACATCCACGCCAGCACTTGTTGTTCTTGTTCTTTTGAATGTGTGCCAGTCTCTGTGGTGTAAAGTGGTATCTCATTGTTGTTTTGATTTGCATCTCTCTGATGATTAGTGATGATGAGCATTTTTTCATATGTTTTTTGGTGTTGGGAAAACTGGGCAGCGACATGTAAAAGAATGAATTTGGACCTGTGTCTAACACCATGCACAAAAATCAGATCAAAATGGGTTAAAGATCTCAATATCAGACTTGAATCCATAAAGTACATTGAAGAAAATATACGAAAAACCCTCCATGACATTGAAGCTAAAGGCATCTTCAAAGATGAAACATCACTAACAAAGCAACTAGAAGAAAAGATAAACATATGGGACTACATGAAACTAAAAAGCTTCTGCACCTCAAAAGAAACAGTGACTAAGATACAAAAGCAGTCCACAGAATGGGAAAGAATATTCACCCAATACCCATCTGATAAGGGGTTAATATCCAGGATATATCAGGCACTGGTAGAACTTTACAAGAAGAAAACAAACAACCCCATCAAAAAATGGGGAGAAGAAATGAACAGAAACTTCAGCAAGGAAGAAATTCGAATGGCATCTTAATTGAAGAGAAATACTGAGTTTTGCTCTTATTTCCTGAAGCTCTTAGTTTTGATACTAGAAACTCAATTAAAGAGCAAATTTTTTCTTTTTCTTTTTTTCTTTTTTAAATTTTTTTAAAAAAATATTTTATAATACCATCTTGAGCTATACAATTACAAAGATGTCCATGTTTGGTTTTCAGTCATAAGTGTTCCAGCACCCATTCCTCCACTGTGCCCATTTCCCACGACCAATGTCCCCAATTCCCTCCCCTTCCCCCCAGCCTGCCTCTATGGCAGGCTCTTTATCTCTTCTCTCTCTCTCACTTTCTCTCTCTCTCTTTTTCTCTCTCTCTCCCTTCTCTTGCACATTTTGATTTGCAATACATACATTTAGAGGTTATAATGTGTATCTGTTTGCCTATATTCAATGCTAAGTTATTGTCACTTGTCACTTGTCTTCCCATTGTTCATTGATTTGCCCAAGTGGGTGCCAGTGGCTGCCATCTCCATTTTTTGGGATGAGACCCGTTATTGTTACTGCTTTTGACATATCAAATTCACCATTGTTAGCTTGACTGGCTCTGTTGTGACTCTGAGTACATCCCAGGAGGTGCCAGTCTTTTTCTATATCAGACCATCAACCATCCAGGGCCCATGGGGCAGAGCCCTGGGTGTAGATAAGCCTGTCTCCTGTCTGCCACCAGCCAATGCAGCCAGGCACCACAGCCACACCTCCAACACCTCAAGGGGCTGGGAACTCAGTTCTAGTCTAGCATTACCATTTTCAATGATTATTAGCACACTGTTCCCTTCTTTGTCTTACCTAACCTCTGATTCCCACACACTTGCGGTTGATTCCACTTATTGACTAGACTTCCCAATCCATGATATTTTTTAATTAGGAAGATTGTTAATTATTGTCTCAATTTATTTAATAAAAATAGACTATTCAAGTCATCAATTTTTTTCCTATGTAATTTAGGATTTTAGTTTTTTCTAAAGAACTGGTCTAGTTCCACTGTTATATTTGGGTACAGAATAGCCCATCACTGTCTCACTGTATCACTGTCTTCCTGTATATCTTCAATTTGCTTGAGCAGCACCAGTAACATCTCAATACATCCTGTAACACGCAAGATAGCTCAAGTGCATCATCCCGCTCCAGGAACATAAAGAGCCTCAAACCATTCCATCAGGTCATGGTAATGAAGTCTATAATTGTTACTGGTATTTGGCATGTCAAATATGACTTGGGTAGCTTGCCAGGCTCTGCCGTGCAGGCTCTGCAGTGCACAGCAGATGTATAAGATCCTGTAGCAGGCAGCCTTACACCTGAGCCTGGGGCTTGGGCTCTGGTCTCAGTGACGAACCTATCATTCTCACAAAGCCAAACCTTATTTACAGCTGAACGCTCACGGTTTCAACCACTGGAAGATGTATTCAGCCCTCAAAAAGGAAATAGTCATATAAGCAAATCAACAAATTAACAAATGAAAATTTAAAGATACTTTCAAGTATTAAATATAAGTATAAATTGGCATAGAGAAATGATTTAATAAAATTAATGGAGGGGTTGGAGTGATAGTACAGCAGGTCGGGTCTTGTTTTGCATGTGGCTGACCTAGGTTTAATCGCCGACACCCCATATAGTTCCCTGAGCATTTCCAGGAGTGATCTTTTGAGCACAGAGCATGGAGTAAGCCCTGAGCACCACTGGATAGCCCAAAACCAAAAAAAAAAAAAAGAAATATTCTCAAACTTATCCTCAAATCATTTTTTCTTTAAAAATTAGATCCTTCTGAAAAAATGATAAAACCAACAACCAAAATGCATCCCCTATAGAATCTACCCCTAAGGTGTCCAGGTAGAAAGCCATATTATTTGGGCAAGATATATTTGAGCACAAAATAGCGCATAATAGGTTTTTTATAACGTTTTTGATGTGCAAGTTTTTCAGGAGTGTTAAAAATTATTATGTTTTTTAATATTTGTTGGGCCACACCCAGCAATGCTCAGAATTTATTTCTGACAGTGCTTGGTGGACCATACGGGATGCCGGTTTTGAACCTGGGTAAGCCACATGCAAAGAAAATGCTCTACTTGCCATACTGTTGCTTCAGAACCAAATTATTGTATTTCTTTTAAAAAAATCTTTTTACTTTTCCTCTTTTTTCCTTGGTTAGTCTGGATACAATATTTTTAGTATACCTTACAGTGCTTAGGGAGTATTTCTGACTTTGTGCTCAGAGATTACTGCTGGTCAATGTCAGGGGCTCTTATGTGGTGCTGGGAATTGATCTTGGGGTGGCCCTGTGCAAGGCAAGTGGTCTCCTAGTTGTGCTATCTCCCAGGCGCTCTTTTATCATTATTTTATTCTCATTTTTTTCATTCGTTTTTCTTTATTAAATTCCTTCTTTTAATACTTTTTGTTAGTGCAGAATTTATTGTCATCATTATTTCCTTGTTTTAGATTACATTGCCTTTCTATTTTAGAATCCTAAGGTTAAAACTTAGATTGTTAATTTTACATTTTTTAATCTGTGAAATAGAATTGTATAAACACTTTCTAAATGCTGCTTCTACTTTATCACACAAGGTAGTGTGTTTGTGTGTGTGTGTGTGGGGGGGGGGTTGGACCAGACCTGGTGGTGCTCAGACCTGGTGGTACTCAAGATTTCTTCCTGGCTATTTTTGGGGATCACTCCTGGTGGTACTCAGAGAATCGTATGAGATGGTAGGGATCAAACAGATGAGCTGTATGAAAGGCAATTGCCTTAACAACTATATTATTTCTCAGTCCCTAAATTATATTTTTGCCTGCCAATCTACATTAAAATTTCTTTTTTAAATATTTCTGTCACTCCTTTGCTATTTGGACTAGTTTTATGCATTTTTTTAAAAAGCCCCCCAAATTGTATGAGACCAATATCCAAGAACTGTAGAAACAAGGACCTGGAGGACTGGTCCACCACTGGTGGTGGTTTGGGTGAGGTCAGTCAGGATAGAGAAGAAATCACTATGACAATGATAGAAATGATCACTTTGGATAAGAACTGAGTGCTAAAGAGAGAAAAAGGGACAAGCATGATAATCTTTCCATTACTGTATTGAAAACCATAATGCCCCCAAAGAAAAGAGAGAGTGGGAGAGAGCAAGAAAGAAGAAACATGCTTGTCAGAAGCTGGCTGGGGTGCTGGTAGGAAGAAAACCGGAGACTTGGTGGTGGTAAACTTGTGCTTGTTAAAGGATGGGTGTCGGGATACTATATGACTGAAATCCAATCAGGAACAATTTTGTAACTGTGTATCTCATGATCACTATCACTATCACTATCTTCCCGTTCATCATCAATTTGCTCAAGAGGGCTCCAGTAACATCTCCATATGTACTGTCTCATGCTAGTAGAGTCCAAGGGCATCTGCTTGCTCCAGGAACATAAAGAGCCTCAAACCATTATATTAGGTCATGGGAATGACCTAATATAATTGGTACTGGTATTTGCCATATAAAATATGACAGGGGTAGCTTGCCAGGCTTGCCATGCAGGTGGCATACTCTTGTAGTCACCTCTAAATACAGCATTTAATGATAAACTGTGCGGCCACAAGATGGGCTGTGATAGGCTTGTCTGCTGGGTTGAGTTCTGAAGAGAGGGAGGTCAAAATGTGGAAAATTGTGGCCGCCATGGAGTGGGGGGTCATCTGGCTTGTTGCGAGGGTCTACTGGGGTGGCGGGCCAGGGAAAGAACCAGCCATCCCTCCCTGGTGCCTCGTGAGTGGCTGGACACAGGGAGAGCCGGTAGCAGCTCTGCCCCAAGTCTGTGAGTCTCCGGATCTCATGTGTGTGAGTCTCTGGATCTCATGATGGTTCAATAAAATATATTTAAAAAGTCACTTGATCACTTGAATCCGTTATTCATCGATTTGCTCCAGCAGGCGCCAGTAACATTTCCATTGGACCCTATCACGTGCCAATGTAGCCCAATGGCATCTGGTTGATTCAGGAATATGAAGAGCCTCAAACCGTTCCTTCAGGGTCTTGTCAAGGAAGTCTGACCACCTTGTAAGTGGGCAGCCACATCATCTTTTGACATCCCGTGGGATCCAGTTGGTAACGGCTCTAGTCCAGCGGTCATCTGCAAATCACATTACATATCCAGACCATCCAGACTCCCTGATTCTGGAATATCGATGGAGGTCAGAACTATTTTAAAATATTTTAAAAATATTTTTACATAATTCTGCTGTCTTTCTTTTATAATTTGGAGCAATTTATTTTGATTTTAGAATAAGATTCTGATTATTTATGTTGTTTTCTCCTATTAAGCTAAATAAATCTCTGTTGTGGTAAAGCTTTATTTTGCTGTGAAAAAAATCACTTTAATTTGATGTAGCTCAGGTTTTGTTTCTGTTGTTTCCATGCTAATTAATAGAAATGTGCAAAAATAGCTTTAAAGTCAATGTAGAAAAACCTAATGAACAAGTTTTCTCTTTATACCTTTTTGTAATTCAAGATCTTGCATTCACATTCTTAATCTATTGTAATTAAATTCTACATTTGATATAAGACAGTGGTTTAGTTCTATTACTTTGCATCTTGTCTAGTTTTGCCCAGTATTTTATTGACTTATTCATTCAGTTTTAACTCAATTCTCTACTGTTAGTGTAGCTTTGGAGCATATTTTAAAATCATAATTCTTAATCTTTGAAATTTATTAAATTGTACTCAGTTCTTACTGATATTATAAGTTACTTTTACTTACTTCTGATTAGTGGTAGCATACTACATATTTCACTAATCCTTTACTTTGAATCTATTTTAGTACCTTTAAAACGTTTTAAAAGATATACCATATTCTGTTATTATTGTTTCAAAATATTAACTGTTAAATACTCCCCACATTTCCCCCACAATTCTAGGAAATTTCAATTATATTTGGTTGTGTGGATCTCTGTCTTGAATTGATTTGTATTTTAGTTGCATTAGGATCATGAGTATAATACCATTAGGTTACATAATTATAATGCTGATAGGTTACATGATTATAATACTGTTATATTTCTGGTTTTGATACACAAGGTTACTGAATTTTAGTCACCATCAAAATATCCATTGTTCTTATGTCACTTCTGGTCCAATTTTTCTGTTTCCCTTCCCATGTTACCTTCCATTTCATGAGCATCTCGATTTCATTAATTAAAGGCTATTGATTTGTTCACTTGATATTACATAGTCTATTGGTTTTTTCCGCTAATATGTCATGATAAGTGAGATTATGGAGAATTTATTCTTTTCCCTTTGGCTTATTTTGCTTTACAGAATGCTTTCTAGTTGTATCCAAATTGCAGCAAAATTCACAATTCTAGGAGAGTATTTCCTAGCCCCTCTTAACAGATTTTTAATTGTGCTATACGGTATTGTTAATTGTATAGTTAGTTGTAGGCATATTCTTTTTTTTTTTGCTTTTTGGGTCACACCCAGCAAATGCTCAGGGGTTACTCCTGGCTCTGCACTCAGGAATTACTCCTGGCAGTGTTTGGGGCACCGTATGGGATGCCGAGAATCGAACCCGGGCCCGCATGGGCTGGCTGAGTGCAAGACAAACGCCCTACCCGCTGGGCTATCACTCCGGCCCATATTCTTAATGGCTTATATCTAGAATATCTTTGCCTGTTGTAATTGAAAATATGTATTTTAAAATTTTATTTTTATAGAGCCTCTCTGGCAAGGGATATTTAGGTACAGGCCTATGGTACTCTTGGACTGCACCAGAAATCAAGCCCAGGACCTCACTTGTATCAAGTATGTTGTCTCAGCTATCTCTACTGCATAGCGCAACTAAAAGTTTATACATATTGGTTAGAGACTCACATTTCTCTTTCTACACAGAATCTGCAATAACAGACTATATCAATGGCAATTTTAATGGATTTTTGAAGGCTGAGTGTGGCATAGATTGAGAAAGATTTTAGATGTCTCATTCTGTAGTTTAACTCTAAGTTAGGTCACACTTGACCTTCAGAAATATATGAAAATGATAGGTTTCTATCATTTTCTGACCATCTTGTAGGTGGGCAGCCACATGATCTTTTGACATCCAGTGGGATCCAGTCGGTAACAGCTCTAGTCCAGCGGTCATATCCAAATCGCATTACATGTCCAGCCCATCTTATTTTCGATGCCTTGGCAAACAAGATAGCATCCCTGACTCTAAAACAGCAACCGAGGTCAGAGCTCTGGATTCCTTCTTTCACTTGAGTGAGGCGTGATCTTCCAAGCAAAGCTCTTTCGATTCCTCTCTGGGAGACCCGAATAGCATTCTCATCCTGCTTTCGTAGGGCCCAGGTCTCTGAGGCATATGCTATTGCAGGGAGAACGGTGGAGTTGAAGAGATATGCCCGGAGTGAGAGGTTCTTTGTCTTTTTTAGTTATTTCTTCAATGCTTTTGAAGGCATTCCGTGTTGCTCTCTTCCTCCTGTGCAGCTCAGGTTTTAGGTCATTCATCATGTTGACTTCTCGACCAAGGTACACATAACTGCTGCATTCAGAGATGTTTGTTCCATTGAGAGTGAATGGGGCCTCTGGAACTAGTTCATTTTTCTTGAACATAGTTTTACTGAGATTCAGCTGTAGACCTATATTTCCACATTCTCATTGGAAGTCAGCCAGCATTTGTGCCGCTTGGCTAATATTTGGTGTTATTAGAATGATGTCATCAGCAAAGCGGAGGTGGTTTAGTCGCCAACCGTCTATCTTCCCTCCCATTCCTTCCCATACTAATTGTCAGATGAAGTTCTCAAGGATGGCGCAGAAGAGTTTTGGTGAAATGGTATCACCCTGCTGAATCCCTCTTTTGACATTGATGATCACTTATTTGTAGCATGGTGAGATCCTGGTGGTGAATCCGTAATACAGCTCACGAAGGATCTTGATGTATTGGGTTTGAACACCCTGTTTGGCTAGGGCTTCAGTCTCCACAGAATCAAGACTTTCTTTAAATCAATGAACATGAGACAGAATGGCATCCTGAATTCCCTACAAACTTCAATGAGCTTTGGTTACCGTGTGGATATGGTCGATTGTGCTGAATCCTTTTCGGAAGCCAGCTTGCTCATATGGTTGTCCTTCATCTAAAGTTCTGCCAATCCTGTTCAGGATGACTCGAGTGAACAGCTTGTAGATGACAGACAACAGGCAGATGGGGCGATAGTTGCCAATGTCATGGATGTCTCCCTTCTTGAACAGTAGAACTGTCTTCTGGGAGTTCCAATGGGAGGGCACGTTGCATTTGGACAGGTAGCGTGCGAAGAGCCGAGCGAGTGTATTGATGAGTTATGAAGGCAGATTCTTCACGTGTTTGGGTCTGACTTTGTCTGGGCCTGGTGCTGTTCCCTTCTTTACTGCCAAAATGACATGTTGGATTTCAGAAGGGAGAATGTTGGGAACGACAGATCCATACTGCAGAATTTGATATGTGGGCAGGTAGACGTGGCTATCAAAGAGATCTGAGTAGAAGTCATGGATAATCTTCTCCATTGCCTTTCTGGAAGATGTGATAGATCCATCAGGACATTGGAGAGCAGTCATCTTGGTCTTATAGTTTGCGAAGGACAGGAGGGCATTGCAAATGTTTTCCCCGGCTTCTGCTGCATCTTCCAGTATTCCTGCTCTTCTCTCTTTGAGGTCTTCCTTTATCTCTTCTCTGCACTGTTTTGCAAGCTTGGATGTTAGCATTTGGTCTCTTGAGGCTCACACCTGGCTACATTGTGAATGAGCTCAAAAGTTTTTGAAGACAGGCGTCCATTTATGGTTTTTTTCTCTCTTCGCATTCTTCGCACAATCATGGAGGTGCTGAACTAGTCGGTTTATTCTTCATTGATGTCATCAATGATGGCATCTTCCTATTTTGCCGCAGTGTTGCCGAGTGATCCCAGTTGGTGATCGTTCTGGGAGTTCTCCTCTTAAACTTTGCAGCCTTTTCTCCCCATTGCATGAAGTAGAATTTTGCATGAAGGAGAAGGTGGTCCGACCCTGTTTGGAATTTTAGGATGACAGCAATATCAGTCAGGCATAACCTTTGATTGAAGATGATGTGGTCAATTTCAGTGTGGAATTGTCCACCAGGGAATTCCCATGTCTAACGTTTTGATTTAGCCTTCTGGAACTGATTTCCCATGAATGGTCTTGGTGGACATGATGAACTCAGATAGTCTCTCACCCTGCTCGTTCCATTCTAGGCAATGAGTCCTGATGTGGAGTTTTTGGGCCTATCTTCTTGGTCCTATCTTGGCATTAAAATGCCTTCTACAAGATCCTAGTTGGTGATTGTCATTATTATTATTTTTATTATTATTTGTGGC
>JAJIBD010022994.1:0-42169 GCA_021461705.1 Cryptotis parvus
ATTCAAAAGTTAGTAAGTTCAATTTGGTCACTTGATCACTTGATAGCTTGAATCCCGTTATTCATCGATTTGCTCGAGCGGGCACCAGTAACATTTCCATTGGACCCTATCACATGCCAATGTTGCCCAATGGCATCTGGTTGATTCAGAGAAGAAGAAGCCTCAAACCATTCCTTCAGGGTCTTTACAAGGAAGTCTGACCATCTTGTAGGTGGGCGACCATGTGATCTTTTGACATCCCCTGGGATCCAGTCGGTAATGACTCTAGTCCAGCGGTTGTCTCCAAATCGCATTATATGTCCAGCCCATTTGATTTTCGATGCCTTGGCAAACGAGACAGCGCTCCCTGATTCTGGAATAGCGACAGAGGTCAGAACTCCGGATTCCTTCTCTCACTTGAGTGAGGCATGATATTCCAAGCATAGCTCTTTCGATTCCTCTCTGGGAGACCCGAATAGAATTCTCATCCTCCTTTCTTAGGGCCCAGGTCTCTGAGGCATATGTTAATGCAGGGAGACAGTGGAGTCAAAGAGATGTGCCCGGAGCCGGAGGTTCTTTGTCCTTTTAGCTATTTCTTCGATGCCTTTGAAGGCATCCCATGTGCTCTCTCTTCCTCCTGCGCAGCTCAGGTTTTAGGTCGTTCATCATGTTGACTTCTCGACCTAGGTACACATAACTGATGCATTCAGAGATGTTTGTTCCATTGAGAGTGAATGGGGCCTCTGGGACTAGTTTATTCTTCATAAACATTGTTTTCTTTAGATTCAGCTGTAGACCTATCTTTCCACATTCTTGGTCGAAATCAGCCAGCATTTGTGCCGCTTGGCTAATGTTTGGTGTTATTAAAATGATGTCATCAGCGAAGCGGAGGTGGTGTAGTTGCCAACCATCTATTTTCACTCCCATTCCTTTCCATTCTAATTGTTGCATGATGTTCTCGAGGGTGGCGCTGAAGAGTTTTGGCGAAATGGTATCACCCTGTCAAACCCCTCTGTTCACATTAGTGATCACTTCTTTGTAGCATGGTGAGATCCTGGTGGTGAATCCGTAATACAGCTCACGAAGGACCTTGATGTATTGGGTTTGAACACCTTGTTTGGCTAGGGGCTTTGATGACTCCTTCAGTCTCCACAGAATCAAAGGCTTTCTGTATATCAATGAACGTGAGACAGAGCGGCATCTTGTACTCCCTACAAACCTCAATGAGATTGGTTACTGTGTGTATATGGTCGATTGTGCTGAATCCTTTCCGGAAGCCTGCTTGCTCGCATGGTTGTCCTTCATCTAGTGTTCTGCTAATCCTGTTCAGGATGACTCGTGTAAAGAGCTTGTCGATGACGGACAACAGGCAGATGGGGCGATAGTTGCCGATGTCGTGAATGTCTCCCTTCTTGAACAGTAGAACTGTCCTGCTGGTTTTCCATTGGGAGGACACCTTGCATTTGGACAGGTAGTGTGTGAAGAGCTGAGCTAGTGTATTGATGAGTACCGACGGCAGATTCTTCAGGTATTCGGGTCTGACTTTGTCTGGGCCTGGTGCTGTTCCCTTCTTTACCGACGAGATGGCATGTCGGATTTCAGAAGGGAGAACGTTGGGAATGACATATCCATCCTGGGGAATTTGTTATGTGGGCAGGTGGATGTGGCTATCAAAGAGATTTGAGTAGAAGTCCTGGATAATCTTCTCCAATGCCTTTCTGAAAGATGTGATAGTTCCATCAGGGCATCGGAGGGCAGTCATCTTGGTCTTACAGTTGGCGAAGGACAGGCGGGCAGTGCGAATGCTTTTCCCGGCTTCTGCTGCATCTTCCAGTATTTCTGCTCTTCTGTCTTTGAGGTCTTCTTTTATCGCTTCTCTGCACTGTTTAGCAAGCTTGGACGTTAGCATTTCGTCTCCTGAGGCTTCGCGCCTTGCCATGTTGGCGAATGAGTTCAAGAGTTTCTGAAGACAAGCGTCCTTTTGTGTCTTTCTCTCTCAGAATTCTTTGCACAATCATGGAGGTGCTGAACCAGTTGGTTGTATTCTTCATCGATGTCGTCAATGATGGTATCTTCCCATGTTGCTGCAATGGTGCCAAAGAGTTCCCAGTTGGTGATCGTTCTGGGAATTCCTTCTTAAACTTTGCAGCCTTTTCTCCCCATTGCGGGAAGTAGAATTTTGCACCGAAGGAGACGGTGATCCGATCCTGTTTGGAATTTGGGGCAACAGCTACATCGGTCAAACAAAACTGTCGATTGAAGATGATGTGGTCAATTTCATTGTGGAACTGTCCGCCTGGAGATTCCCATGTCCAACGTTTTGCTTCAGCCTTCTGGAACTGTGAGTTGCCATGAATGGTCTTGGTGGACATGATGAACTCAGATAGTCTCTCACCCTGTTCGTTTCATTCTAGGCCATGGGTCCTGATGTGGAGTTCTTCAGCCGATCTTCTTGGTCCTATATTGGCATTAAAATCACCGACTATGATCTTGTAGAAGGTGTGATCTTTTTTATAGAACTCCTCCTATTCCATGTAGAATTTCTCAATTTCATCTTCTTTGTATGTGGATGTTGGTGCGTAGACAATGAAGATAGAAATTGCTGGCAGTGGGCCACATCTCTCTTCAAGTGTAATTGTCCTATTCAGTTTGTTAGGCATTCAAATGAATCAATGTTGACGGCCATGTTCGTGTTGACAAGGACACCAACGCCCCCAATGCCTCTTTCGTCGCATGTTCCAAGGAACAATTCTTCTCTGGTGTCAAATACAGCGTGATGCAACTGATGCCTCCTCGTCTCAGTAAGACCAATGATGTCATGCTTGATCTTTTGCGCTTGCAGCATCAGATCCTCAATATATGCTTCCGATGCCAGCATACGTGCATTGAAAGTACAGACAGTCATTTTAGTCCTTCTTCGTTTTGGCAGCCTAGGATGGCCATGAAATTTTATCAGGCACTGCTTGTTTGCCTTTCTTACTGCTGCAGTATTAAGGGCTCTTTTTGGGTCAGGAAAATAAACATTTCTGTTACTGGATTTGGCATATCAAACACGCATCTGACAGCTTGCCAGACTCTGCCATGCGGGCACTATATTCTCATTACTTTGTGGGGCTCTCTCAGAGGGGTGGGTAGAATATTTACGGTTATTTGGAAGTTGCTCTCGTGGTCCATGGAATGCACGGGGTTCAACGGGAAAGCTGGTTTCTGCTCTGCCGGGTGTACCTGTGTCTTAGGCTTAAGCATTCTTGGGCTTGAAAAACTCTCCTCTGAAGTGCGGGTCTCTGCGGGGTGACTCCTTGTAGGCTGGGTTTCTGAGAAGCTGGGCTGGAGACTGGATTAATCTGTGGGCTGGAGACTGGATTAATCGGCTGGGTGGAGATCTTACCAGCTGCAGAGTGTGTATTGTGAAGATCACTGCCAGCAAGGTTGGGGGTTTCTCTGGGCTCCTTCGAGGCTCCATCTGGATGGTGGACTCAGGTCGGAATTTGCTCTCGTGGTCCATGGAATGCAGGGGGTTCAACAGGGAAAGCTGGTTACTGCTCTGCCGGGTGTACCTGTGTCAATTTTGGTATGGTATAAAATACTTCTATTTTATTGCTTAATTAATTTTGCATCAATCTGGGATAGTATTCTTTTCTTGCAATATTTTTGTCTGATTTCCAATTCTTCCTTTGATCTTATTTTTAATAATTCTCTATTTTCTTTAAAAATTTATTTTGTACATATTCTATTTTTAAATTTAATGTATAAGATATTTATGATAATAATTGCACTATCAATATTTTTGAACACTTTCTTTGGTTTCTTATATTATGAAAAATTCTATAGAATTATTTTTCTCATGACTTTTTTTAATAATATGCTGAGATAAAGATGAAAAGTGCCTGTCATAAAGGTCAGGGGAGAAAAACTTGGGAAAGTGGTGGTAGGAAATATGATGAAGGGACAGGTTTTAGAATATTTCATAAAACCCAATCATGAACAGCTTTATAACTGTGTATTTCACTGTCATTCAATTAAAAAATACATTAAAAATTATGTCCCTTTAATATTGAGAGTATTGTGTATTTAGTATTACTTGTCTTTATATCACTTTTAAATATACACATTTCTAATCTGTGTGAAAATTTTGTAGACACAGTTTACTGAAGAATAATGTACAGGGATCAAAAATTGTTGGAGGACCCTGAATTAAATACTGTATAATAATACTGTATAATAAGAGTATTTTATCTCTTAAAGTAGTCTGGTAGGAAACTTTTAATCTGTCTTGATGATATAAGACTGGCTGTCAACAATCTTTTGGTTAAATGAGAAGACTTTCAGCTATAGAGATGAGAAAAGTCTCCCTCTTTTCAAATGCAGATTTTACATACTTTTCTATTTTTTCATTATAGCTCAGCTAAGCTAAGTGGTCCTGTGTCCAGTGTCATTTTAATTCAGCAAAAATTAACTCTCCTGTCTTCTGTCACGATCTTCCCGTTAATCATCTATTTACTAGAGCGGGCACCAGTAATATCTCAATATGTCCTGTCACATGCTGTAGAGCAAAGGGCATCGGCTTGGTACAGGAACATAAAGAGCCTCAAACCATTATATTAGGTCATGAGAATGATCTAATATAATTGTTACTGGCATTTGGCATATCAAATAAAACACGAGCAGCTTGCTAGGCTTGCCGTGCGGGAGGCATACTCTATAAACACCTCCAAATAAAGCCTTTATTGATGAACCGCGCGGCCGCAAGTGGCCGCGAGCCGGTCTGTGATGGGCTGGTCGGCTGGGTGGAGTTCTGATGAGAGGGAAGTCCAATGTGGAAAATGGCGGCGCCCATGGAGTGGGTGGGGGTCGTCTGGCTTGTTGTGAGGTTCTGCCGGGGTGGTGGGCCAAGGCTGGAACCCACCATGCCTCCCGACTGCCTCTTGAACGGCTGGGCACAGGGAGAGCAAGGAACCGCTCTGCCCCGTGTCTGAGAGTCTCTGGGCCAGCATACCTGGGCCGGATTGAGGAAGAAACTGCTCCAGGGTGGGTGTCGATGATCCGGGCTGTGATGGGCTGGTCGGCTGGGTGGAGTTCTGATGAGAGGGAAGTCCAATGTGGAAAATGGCGGCGCCCATGGAGTGGGTGGGGGTCGTCTGGCTTGTTGTGAGGTTCTGCCGGGGTGGTGGGCCAAGGCTGGAACCCACCATGCCTCCCGACTGCCTCATGAACGGCTGGGCACAGGGAGAGCAAGGAACCGCTCTGCCCCGTGTCTGAGAGTCTCTGGGCCAGCATACCTGGGCCGGATTGAGGAAGAACTGTCTTCTGTACTAATGTGAAAATGGGCACTAGTTATTTTGCTGTGTGGTGGATCCCTAATCATATACACAAATATGATCATTTAATCTTTGATAAAGAAACAAAAGATATGAAGTGGAGCAAGGAAACATGTGGTTTTGGGGAAAACTGAAAAGTTCATGTAAAAATATGAACTCAGGCCTCTTTCTAATCCATGCACAAACGTCAGATCAAAATGGATAAAAGATCTCTCATCGGATCTGAATCCACAAGGTACATCGAAGAAAACATCGATAAAACCCTCCATGACAGTGAAGCTAAAGGTATCTTCGAAGATGAAACACCACTTACCAAACAAGTGAAAACAAAGATAAACAAATGGGACTGTATGAAAGTAAGAAGTTTCTGCACCTCAAAAGAAAGAGTGACCAAGATATAAAGTCAGTCCACAGACTGGAAAGGAATATTCATCCAATATGCACCTGATAGGGGTTAATATCCAAGGTATATAAGGCACTAATAGATCGTTACAAGAAAAAATCATCCAACCCCATCAAAAAATGAGAAGAAATGCATAGAAACTTCCTCAAAGATGAAATTCAAATGGTCAAAAGGCATATGAAAAATGCTCCTCATCACTAATTATCAGGGAGATGCTAATCAAACAATAATGAGATATCATCTCACGTCACAGAGACTAGCACACATCCAGTAAACAACAACCAGTATTGGCATTGATGCAGGGAGAAAAGGACTCTCATTCATTGATGGTGGGAATGTCGACTGGTCCAGACTTTTGGAGAACAATATGGACATTCCTCCAAAAAAGTAGAACTTGAGTTTCCACTTGACCCATCTATACCACTCCTCAGGTGGGTCCATCACCTCTGGGGGATCCCAGAAGCAGTGGGATGAGACTCGCCCATCACACTAGCCACCATTTTCGCTGTTCGGATGCTGGGAAACTGCCTCACGACCAGATTAACAGAGAAAACCAGTTCAAGCCCAGGTCGTGGGGCCTCAAGCGGCCGCAGAGTCCATTAAAATAGTGGAAACAGTAATGTCTTTTAATGTACTGCATTCCACGATGTGCAGGAAAGTTTGGCGGGAGGGGAGAGATAAAGAGGAGAGAAATGACATACAGAACCCACCAAGTAGTTGAGGTGTGGGAGGGGGAGGGAGGTGGGAACATTGGTGATGGGAGATGGGTTTGGGTGGAGGGATGGGTGTTGGAACACTAGAACCATAACTCTACATGAGCATCTTTCAATTGTATGTCTAAAATAGTGTAATAATATTTTGGGGGAAAATAATAAAATAAAATAAAATAAAATTGAAAAAAATACCACTCCTCAGAATATACACTGGGGTCCAATAACACACTACAGAACCATCTGCACTTCTATGTTCATCTTAGCACTATTCACAATGGCTAGAATCTGGAAAGAATGTGAATCTCTGAGAACTGACTACTGGATTAAGAAACTGTTACATCTATACAATGGAATACTATGAAGCTATTAGAAAAATTAAGTCATGAAATTTGCCTATAAATGGATGGACATAGACAGTATCATGCTGAGTGATATGAGTCTGAATGAGAAGGACAGATAGGATGACTGCATTCATTTGTGGGATATATAAAAAATAAATAGTATGAGACTAATATCCATGGCCAGGCAAAAAGGGCCAGGAGAACTTTTGCAATGGTTGGTATCTACCACAAGTGTTTGGTGGGGGCAGAAGGTAGGTATGACAGAGAAGGGACCAGCATGACAATAATAGTTGGAAATGGTAACACTAGACTAGAATTGAGCATAAGTATATGAAGGGATATGCATGATAAACTTTCAGTGTCTGTATTTTGAAAAATGTGCAACAGCAGACAGAGAGAGAGAAAGAGAGAGAGCGAGAGAGAGGGAGAGAGAGAGGACGTGCCTGACACAGAGGCAGGTTGGGGGGTTGGGGAAGGAAACTGGGGAGATTGGGAAATGCGCACTGGTGGAGGGTTGGTGCTGGAAAATTATATGACTGCAAACCAATCATGAACAGCTTTGTGATTGTCTTTCTCATGGTGACTTAATAATAATTAAAAATATGCTTAAAAAAGAAAGAGAAAATTTTAGTTTAGCCTTGCTAGCTTCTGTGAGCAGTTCCATTTTTGACTGTCCCCATCCTGCATTTTTCACTCCCTGTGAATTACAGGACTCTTTCTGAAAAGCAGGAGTTAAGGATTGTCCATCACTAAATTTTTCTCCAGAGTTTAGGTCCACCTGGAGGTTAAGATAATGAACAATACCTTTGGCATATTGCCAAAGATCTGTTGGATTCTCTGCAACATTCTTGTCAACTGATAAGAAATACAAAGAGCCTAATTTGTATTAAAAGGTCTACACACATACACACACACACAACACACAATCTTCTTATCTTTACTTCCTGCATTCTCTGTAACACAAAGACCTAGTTTTCCTATAACCCCCTCACAAAATTAACCAAGGTTAATTTAGTTTTATACTAAGTGGAGAGTTCTTTTATTCTTTCTCTTCTACTTCCCAATAAACTTTTCTACTTTCCTAATCTGAGTCTGAGCATCTTTATTACTAGATATTTTCATTTTTTAAAAAATATAAAAGAACCTGGGAATGATGAAGGGACAGAGACCTGCTGTTAAGACTCCAGCATCATCTGCTTCAATATAGTGTAGGGATTAAGGCCATTGTCTTGTGTGCAGCCCACCTCGGTTTGATCTCCAACATCACATATGGTCCCTGAGCACTAACCCAGAAGCAAACCCTGAAGACAGCTGGCGGTGCTCCTCCCCAAAGAAGCTGACAATTTACACTGGATTATAAGAAAGGTTCAAGAAAAAAATCATGCTTGAGAATAAAAATCATTACAAGCAGTAGATTCTTGAAACTTCTAGTTGTAACTGATGAATGGCTGAATATATCATCAATACACAAAATACTTTTAAAGACACATTATAAATCTTATAATATCTAAAATTCTGCAGAAGCTCTACTATAACCTTAAATGGACAATTGCTAAAGTAAGCTGGTCTTATGTTTGCCTGTCAATTTGCTGGTAGGATTAGAAGTTTAAGGCGTTCTTTAAGAGAATAATTTTAGTTCCCTGAACAGCTCATCAATGCATTTCGGGTGTCTTCAATGTATGCTATTTAGGTGAATATTAAAAGTGTGAATAGAAATATTTGTACCCATGATGCTGCAGATTGGCACCTTCAAAAGACAAGAGATATTGCCAAGTCTATAAGCTAATCAAGTTTTATAATTTACAACCTGTGCAAATTGAAGGCTGAGAACCGCAGCAGTTGTGCTGAGCATTTCTGGGAAGTTACCATCATCCCAGCTCCAATTATTGAAACCTCTTACACACATTAAGGCTATAAAGATTAAAAATATAGCACACTTGTCATTAAATATGAATGACTTCATGTAATATGCATTATATACAAAAACAATGTCCTGCCGCTTGAGCTTTATCACCCACCCTACGGAAAATCCACAAACCCAGAGTCCCACATCAAAGCTCATTTTGGCAAAGCCAAGGAACAACTTTGTCATGCAAAATAAACACAGATGTTCCACACTTCAGCAACTGGCTAGGACGAGATGGTGCATAAAGGGATGCTCAGCTCTGTAAAAGATAATGCTTCCTTACATACCCTACAGTGTCTTATATGTAGAACGCACATGTTCTTTGGAAGAACTGATTCTTCTGTTTAAAATTTTGTCTTTTCCTGCCTAGAGTTGTGTATGTCTGTTTGTGTGTTTGTGAGTCATGCAGAACTGAATTTCCTATGCATCCTAAGCACAAGCTTCTTGTCAGTGATGTATTGATTTCAGTCTGTAAGGTATAATATGTATAACCATATTAATTACACTAATGTTTGAAGGAGGAAAAGTTTCTAGCCTCTTCCATTAACTGACAGTAAATGCTGAGCAGTTCCAAATGACCAGACAGCTGTAATTGACTTCCTTTTGTTCAATTCATTCTCAGCTAATTGAAGTCAAACACTTGGGCTAAACAAACACACCTAGGATCAAATTGGCTTTCCATATACAACAACAGACTTGCAAGAAGATTGGTTGGAATGTCTGACATTTGGTCTAGAATCCCAGTGGGAATGCATATTTAAAACATCTACCTAAAGTTTCCCCTGGGGGTGGGGTGGGGTTCAGCACAAAAGTGCGGAGGTCCGAGGTTCCTCTATGATTCTTGGTCTGGCCAGTGGTTCAAGTAAGGAGCCAAGGGTGTGATGAAGCCCAGGTTCTGGGCATATACAGGCCACCTTGCAGGTGCTGGGGGCCTCCAGCTGGGCACTGGGTGGTGCAATTTGAAGCCAGGCACAGCTTAGCATTTGCTATAACCCCTGTGCAATCATACAGCCTTAAAGAGTTCTTTCTGTTTCCTCGTACAGAGTTGAGAAGAATTGGATAAAGTCGGGTTGGAAAGAGAAGGATGAAATTGGGGAGTTATTTTTGTTTGCATCTCCATCTTGAACTAGTTTTAATCCGAAATTTCTCTAAATGTCATAAAACAGGGAGTCTTAGATTGACTCGAGTCTATGTTCTTCCAGCGACATTCTTGGTTCTAGTGGGAAATTAATCTTAGTAGTCATAGTCTAATTAGTTGGAAAAAGAAGTGCTATATAGGAAATATATAAGTGCTTGCTAAGACCCGGAATCTTGCTTAAAATCTTCCACTCTCTGACAGTTTAAGTATTATGACATTTCAGTTGAGAGCAGCAGAAGTTTTCAACTGTCTCATTTCCTACAGTGTGCAGAGTATTTGTGTGAGCTTTTGATCATTATTGCAATGTCTTTTACACTTTCATAATATGCCTTGTCAATACTTTGAGGACAGATCACACACACTTTCCCTGTTGCTTTAACTTACTAGAAAACATATATTGCAAATCATACTCAAAAAAGATTAAAAACAGACATGGATTGATGCAATTTAAAGTGCAAATTTCACTTTTTTTTTTAAATGTGTTTTGGGCTACACCCAGAAATGCTCAGGGTTTACTCCTGGCTCTCAGCTCAAGAACCACTCCTGGTGATTTTCAGGGGACCATATGGGATGCCAGGGATTGAACCCTGGTCCGCCTACATGAAAGCAAGCACCTTATCTGCTGTACTGTCTCTCCAGACCCTTAACTTTATTTCTTATCATTCATTTATGACCCCTATTTTATTACAATTTTATTTTAGACAATATTACACTAAAAGGCACATGATCAATGTGACTAAATTCACTTTCCAAATGTGGTTTATATCTTTTAATACTGCCTCTTAAGGCTCCAATACTAAGTGCTATTTGATTCCATAGTTGATTATAATAGCCATTGCTGAGAAGAATTTTATGGGCATATAGCAGGCCAAAAAGGAGGATATGTTGACCTGGGATTATTAAATCTTTCTATGTTTTTCAAAGTTATAACTGAGGTTGCAAAGATAGAATAAATCTTGCCTCGGATGCAGTCTTGCCCAGGGGCAACTGGGGTATGCTCCCCAGAACCCCGACTCCTGCCAGGACTGATCCCCTGAATGCTGAACCAGGAGTGGCCCCCAAAATAAACAAACCAACCCAAAACAAAATGGAAAAACCTCGCTCAATTCTTTAACTTGGTGGACACGTAAAGCAGTCTGAGTTGGCTCTCCCACCCCTTGCAATTAAATGGTTAGTGGAGTAAAATGTAGGCCTTGAACAAAGACCAGACATTGGAGAAGGTGAGCCCTCATGGGGGGCATGGGGGTAAGGGTCAGTATGATTTGAGAGGGTCCCTGTATCACTGTATCACTGTCTTCCCGTTCATCATCGATTTGCTCGAGAGGGCCCCAGTAACGTCTCCATATGTCCTGTCTCATGCTAGTAAAGCCCAAGGCATCTGCTTGCTCCAGGAACATAAAGAGCCTCAATCCATTCGGAATGAGGTCTATAATTGTTACTGGTATTTGGCATATATATCAAATACAACACGGGTAGCTTGTCAGGCTCTGCCGTGCAGGTAGCATACTCTTGTAGGCATCTCTAAGTCCACCATTTATTGATGAACCGGGCTGTGATTGGCTGGTCTGCTGGGTGGAGTTCTGACGAGAGAGAAGTCCGGATGTGGAAAATGGAGGCCCTCATGGAGTGGGGGGGTCGTCTGGCTTGTTGCGAGGCTCTGCTGGGGTGGTGGGCCAGGGCTAGAACCCACCATCCCTCCCGGGCGCCTCGTGAGCGGCTGATCGCAGGGAGATCCAGTAGCAGCTCTGCCCCATGTCTGCGAATCTCTGGACCGGCATACCTGAGCCGGATTTAAGAAAGACTGCTGCAGGGTGGAACTCGATGAGCCGGGCACCGATAGGCTGGTCTGCTGGGTGGAGGTCTGACGAGAGAGAAGTCCGGATGTGGAAAATGGAGGCCCTCATGGAGGCGGGAGGGGGTCGTCTGGCTTGTTGCAAGGCTCTGCTGGGGTGGTGGGCCAGGGCTAGGGACCCACCATCCCTCCTGGGCGCCTCGTGAGCGGCTGGTCACAGGGAGAGCCAGTAGCAGCTCTCCGTGTGAGAGGGTCAGCCACTGGAAATGAGATCCTGGCATGTGCCTGAGGGAAAGGCTTGACAGGAGACCGGCCAGGTGCAGAGGCTGTCCCCTGAGGCAGAGAACACTGACAAACAGAGGCCCACAGCCAAGGGCTGGGGCAGGCAGATGAATGCAGTGAATGACAGACAGCCCAGTCCACACACGGCCAAGGAACTAGCACTGAAGGGGGTCACCTTACCTCACTGTTTCCCGGGGTTCTAAAAGTCATCAAACGGGTCTAATGTGACCCTTTTCTAAGGTAGGTCCTGACCGCTAACCTGTTGCCCCAAGTGCAGGCGCCTGGAGTTTAAGGGTGAGTGAGACTGTGGAGCATGTTGGGAACTGAAGCAGCTCTACCAGTGGCCCCCTCTAATGGGGCCTGTGACATGACCCCGCATTGTGTTACAGTAGTTCCATCTGTGCCCGGGTCTGTGGAGGGGATTATAGTCACAAACAGGACTCCTGAATCTCTCCAGAGTCCAGAGTACCTGACCTAAGAGCAATTTGTAAGGGAAGACTTTGTTTTTGGTGTTTGGATCACACTAGTTGGTTCTCATGGATGACTCCTGGCTCTGTGCTCAGAGGTTACTCCTGAAGGGGCTTAAAAACCATATGTGATCCTCTCCATGGCCATGGGTGCTGGAACATTGTGTGACTGAAACCCCAAATATGAACATATTATGAACATCTTTGTAACTGTATATTTCACGATGGTATAATAAAATATTAAAAAACCCCATATGTGGTGCAGGAGGCCAAACCCAGGTTGGCCAGGTGCAAGGCCTTACCTGCTGTACTCTGGCCAGTCCTGAAGATATTTTTTTATTATGACACCTGTAGACATTGAAAATCATCTAGACAGTATGTGATTTTAAAAACGTGTTAGTGTGTGTGTGTGTGTGTGTGTGTGTGTGTGTGTGTGTGTATGTTATGGTTTAGGTGACCAAGTTACAATAGTGTTCAAGTGTCTGGTATTGATACTGCTAAGCCCTAACAAAGTCCCCATAGTCACCCACCCTTTCCTATCTTAACTCTAGTCCAATGCTCCCTCCCTCCCACCAGTACTCCCCATTGTTTGTTAATTGCTGTTTCTCATTCACCCTGTTACTACCCTTAGTACCACCATGTCTGCAAGAGATATTTAGTGAGCTTGTTGTAACTTCACCAAAGTCCAGGCTGTGGTCTGGTTATTTCTCCCTCTTCTCTGCTCAGAAAAATTTGCATGATAAGAAACTCTTCACTATCCTAATTGTTTTTATCTAAATAATAAAGTGACATTTCTTTTCACTGCCTTTAAGAATTTTATTTATTTATTTATTTATTTATTTATTTATTTATTTTTGCTTTTTGGGTCACACCCGGCAATGCTCAGGGGTTACTCCTGGCTCTGCACTCAGGAATTACTCCTGGTGGTGCTTGAGGGACCATATGGGATGCCAGGGATCGAACCCAGGCTGACATGGGCCAGCCGCGTTCAAGGCAAACACCCTAACAGCTGGGCTATCGCTCCAGCCCCTAAGACTTTTATTTTTGTCTTTATAAAAATTATTATTTGGGTTTTTTTATCTAAAAGCGGGCTTACTGGAGCTTATGATTTTTTTGGATATGTGTGTGATAGCGTTTGCAAACATTTGGTGATTCCTGTTTTAGCCTAGTCTTCTGAAACACTTAATGGAACTAATTCACTTTGTGAAGTGGAAGAATAGTGTCCTTTCACAGTCCTGACATTGTTCAGTTTCTGAGAATTCTTTAGTTTGGCCATTACACTTCACAGGCATTCCAACATTGTTGATTCAGCTTCTACTCAAAGAAGCGACTAAGCTCTCTCTGTATTTGGGACACTGTAGCTGCACAAATGTACCATCTCCCACCATAGTACTTTCAAACTAGCGACCTGGGTCCAGAGACTTACTGTGATAGAGTCTTTGTTTTTTACTTTTAGGTATTTAATTCATCTGTGACTGGTTCTTATGTACAGATGAGGAACAGATTTTATTTTCCCCCAGGGTGCTGATTGTTCCATCTAAATTTATCAATTTTTCTCTACTATCTGCACTTATCTGCAATTCTTCTAATCTCTATTAATCACAGATTTTTATCATTATGGCTTATTTACAGGCTTTATGACATAGTTTTTGTATTTTGACTTATTTACAACTACGTAAATTATGATTGGTAAATTTTTTGAAATTAATGTTTATGCAACTTTTGACATTTTATAGAGTAATCTCTCATCTTGATTTTTCTCTTCAGGAATGTTCTGACTTCTTGACATATTCTTTAACTTGTCAAACTTGTCATGGAAAAACTCCTTGAGAATTTCACAATGATTACATTAAATCAAATTAAGTCATATTTAATTTGAAAGTTTAATTATATATTCTGGTCTTGAATTTCTAAACATAAAATTGGAATAACTCTTTTTTCCTTCTTTCCTCTCTTCCTTCTTTCCTTCCTTGTATTTTAATGTCTTGCACATAGAGTCATCATTTTCTGAACACAGGTCTCATATTTTATTAGCTTTCACCTCGGTACCTAAAACATGTTATTCTTAATATGTATGTTTTCCTTTGTACTACATTTTCTTTTCATTACAGGTATATATACCAGTTACATTCAAAACTCAGATTTCAAAAAATTATCTAAATTCTTTGTTTCTTCCTGGATTTTTATTGTAATAGCATCTAAGAATAAAATACAAATGTCTTTCTATCCAATCTATTTATCTTTATTTTCCTTGCTTTGCTGAATTAAAGTTTTAGGATTATATTGAATTTAATTAGTGATAGTAAACTTTCTCTTCATTTTATTATTTTGAAGTAGATGCTTCTAATACTGCCCCAGAATTAACAATATTTGTTAGGCTTTCTGTGTATATTAGGGCAATAGAATGTACTACATCACTTTAGAAGTTAAACAGTTAAACTATCGTGATATCATTATCAAGTGAGAAATATAACAAAATAGACAGCTGTTAAATAGAGTACAAGACAGAAGTTTAGTGAATAATGACAGTCTAAATATTGACTTTCCATCTTTACCAATATGCAACATTGGTACATTCATCCTTCAAATCCATTGAATAGTGGATTCTTTTGATTCAAGATTATTTGATTCTTCTCAGAAACATATTTCCTTATGTGCCCATTAAACTTTGTATGCATCAGAAACAATGACACTATGTAGAAATAGAGCATTTGTATATCTAGTGGTCAAAGTCATTTCAGTTATAACTTTTCCACTTTCTCAATCTCATGTTTTAAAACATGTTTCTCAATCTCATGTTTCAATTTACCTGTAGAACATACTTTATTGAGTCAATATTATATTATGTTTACCTTTATTTGTTAACCTGACACAATAGTTGCTACTTATTATCTAAACAGTGAAAACATACCTTGAAGACACACTGTCAAGATTATAAATGTGTATTTTATGTGTATGGGTATAAACATAGTGACAAGTGACAAGTGAAGTGACAAGTGACGTGATACAAGGGTATACACAAATATCACAAAATCAAGTTTCAGGAATATGGATACCAAAAAAAAGCAACAAAACAAAACAACAGAGTAACAATGTATGAAATTTCTTGAGAGAATATTTTCTCTGAAGTTGAATTTCAGAATTAAAAAAATATTTTTTGCGTGGACCCAAATAAAGTAAATTTTAGATGAGCAGTTTTGAAGGTTGGTTTTTGTTTTTAAAATTTTCGGTAGTTAATTTTAACCAGTTCTAACATGGTTGAGTTTGATAAATAACTTACATAGATGGTACTTTCAAAAATAGGACTTTTAAGAACACAAAGGGAAAACCACCTGGCATGAAGTGAATAGGAAATATTTTGTTACCAAGAAATATAATTCTGGTTTTATAGGGTTGCTTAATTTATAGGTTTGAAAAAAAGCATTTTAAATACCAAGCAGAGGAGTAAAAACTTTCTTAATATAGTGGCTCTATAGTAATAATAAATGTTACAAAGGATACTTAAATAATTTTTAATTTTAAAGTTTAAGAACTACTCACATATTATTAGTTTTCATCCAGCAATTGTGCAAAATGTTCTTTTGCCTTCCAGCATGTATTATAACCATTCATATTATCAGCTACAGTAAGAAAATGTCAGCCCGTTGTCCTGAATTCACTTCCATTGGGTCAGAGAACAATTAACGTTGTAGAAATTGTTGACTTTCTGTATTGAGGTCAAAAAATTGCCCTGAATCCCAGCACAGGTGGCCACTCTCTGTGGGAAATGTCCAAGCCTGTAGCATAAGAAGGTGTGTTATGGGTCTGTGGTGATCACTGACACCCTGAGTTCCTCCCTCACTGCACCTGCTGAGAACCAACATAAGTCAAAGACTGTAGGGAGCAGAAAATACAAAGTATCTCTATTAACAATGTATTTTCCATTTAATTTGCATGTTTTATAGGGTGCTGAGACACCACCTAGATAAAAATTTTTATCTGATTTCTTTAGAGCATGATCTTGAATACCTTTGCATTTTTGTTTTGTACAGAATTTATCACGTCAGTGACTCACTTGTTTGATTAAAAACAGCTCCTTCAGGGGCCGGAGCGATAGCCCAGCGGGTAGGGTGTTTGCCTTGCATGCGGCCGGCCTGCGCCGCCAGGGTTCGATCCCCGGCATCCCATATGGTCCCCATATGGTCCCCTGAGCACCGCCAGGAGTAATTCCTGAGTGCAGAACCAGGAGTAACTCCTGAGCTTCGCGGTATGATCCAAAAAAGAAAAAAAAATTAAAAAAAAAAAAAAAACAGCTCCTTCATTCTCTCCCACTAGGTTCTGGTCAGTTTTGTGTCTCCTAATATCATTTATTATTAATCAGAACTGAAGGATTCTATCATCAAATCATCTTAGGGTTAGCAAAGTGAAAAATACAATCTTGGGTCTGAGCGATAGCCCAGTGGGTAGGGCGTTTGCCTTGCACGCGCCGTCCCATGCCTGCCCGGGTTCGATCCTCGGCATCGCATATGGTCCCCCCAAGCACCGCCAGGAGTAATTCCTGAGTGCAAAGCCAGGAGAAACCCCTGAGCATTGCCAGGTGTGACCCCCCCCAAAAAAAAAATAAAAAAAAACAAAGCAAGAAAAATACAATCTTGTCGGAAACACTTTGTGGTGATGGTGGTGTGTGTTTGTGAGGGTAACAGAGTTGGTGTTGGGCTGCCTTAGGGAACCATAAGTGGTGTGTGGATAGAGCTGGTGCTTTCCACATGCAAACCACGTGTTATACTCCTGTAATAATTTTCTGATCCCAGAAAACACACTCTTTATATGAATAGATTCCTGGAAAGTCTGGCAATTTCTTTAATTTTAGGGGTACAAACTATAAATACTGATACAGTGTAATGCTTATAGTGCAACACACAGGCATGTATGAAAATTTACCGTTTTTTCTAAATTATAAATAATCAGAAAATTTTTGAGATATTCTTTGCCCTTAAGAGTGAATATTTAGGGGCCGGCTTGAGAGATAGTCCAGCTGGTATGGTACTTGCCTTGCACACTGCTAAGCCAGCTTCAATTTCCGGCATCCCATATAGTCCCCTGAGCAAAACCAGGTATAATTTCTGAGTGCAGATCCAGGAGTAAACCTTGAGTATTGCTGGGTAGGAGTCATAAAGCAAAAAAAAAAAGTGAATATTTATGGAGTTAGAATGATAGTATAGTAGGTAGGGTATTGGACATGGATTTGATCCTGGCAACCCATATGATCCCCTGAGGATGAACAGGAGTCATTCCTGAGTGCAGAGCCAGGAGAAACCCCTGATCATCACCTGATGCAACCCCAAAGAAAAGTGAATACTTAATAATAATTGTATTTTGTATTAAGTTACCTACGGAAACTTAATATAGATACTGAATTTTGTGATAGACTTTTCCTTTTTTAGTATCCCTAGCACTGTGTTATACACATTCTGGGAGTATAATGTGTTACATCTAATTTCTACAGTAGAGAATAAAAAATATATAATTGAGTTATTTTTTTATTCTGAGGAATATGAATAGAAAATCACAATACTCAAGACTATAATGTTAACAGATAATTTCATAAAAGCCAAAGATAAATATATGCTGTAACAACCAGTTATCAGTGAAAATGAAAGGTATTTATTTTATGAAGAGAAATAAAAGTAATGACCTTTGAATATTGTTAGTCAAGTTTTCAGAACAGCAGAATCTGGATACTAAAGTGTTAATATCTATAAGCTGTTCCAACAAGGGAATATATACTGTTAAATATTGGGAGTTATTTAAAATGCCAGTGAGTATAATAGCAGTGCTCTGAAATAACCATTTCATCTGCCTACATTACTCTAAAATTAATGAATAATGAAGCGATGCCCTTCACATTCTCTTCCCGTTCCATTCCAAGATATATTGATCAGATGACATTTATTTAAGTTTGGGATAATGTATTAATTTCAAGATAATTATTCAATATACTTTTGTCACTGTTGATATGCTTCAATGTCATATGCAGGGGCTGGGGGATGAATAAACTGTTATCTGACATTGCTGGACAGGGTGCTAGAAATAAATGCAATTTTTCTCCTTGAGATTCACTGACTTGGATTCTTTTTATTTGGGGAGGGGCACGGAACAGGGGAATGCGGAAGGTGGAGTGGGTCTGATGAGGGACCCTGCAGCTTAAGCGGATGAGGATAATGTAAAAGATGGGGCTTGGGGGCAAAGTGCTTTCCCCATTGTTGCTGGGGTCAGACTGATCCTCAGCAAAGCTGACAGAGCCCATTCTTAGTGGATGCCACTGCAATATTAACACTCATTTGGAGCAGATGTGGCTAAAAGCATGAAACATTGAACAAACAGCTGCCACAGATCCAGAGCCATTGCATAAGCTCTTATGTTCTATTAATGCAGTGGATTGCTGAGGCCAGAAGGGCAGACGTATTCCCCACAGTTCTTTAGCAGATGGGCCAAGTGATGACTTCTCAGTGATGCTTTCCCCTTGATATAATCCTTCTGCCTTGGAGGGAAAAGCACAACACAAATCATCTACCCTTAGGTAGGTTGCACCTAAGCTCATTCTCTACTGAGATGTTGTATAGCTACATATATATATATATATATATATATATATATATATATACATATATATATGTATATATATGTATATATAATAGCTAATATATTGTATAGTTATGCTCTTCCATTATGTTTCATTTTAATTTCATTGTGTTCCTCTTGGTTCAGCTTTGATTTCTGTAACAAGCCAGTGTTCCTTTTCTTCCTCTTCTCTTCCATGATTGTGTATGGTTGTATGTGAGGTATGTAGGACCTTGTTTCTGCCCCAAATAGAAGTTGAGATCCCAGCACTTCAAACTTGTATCTGCCTCCTGGCGCAGTGAGGTGCATCCAACTCGACAATTGCTTGCCTGAAACCCACATGGGCTCCTCAGTTTTCCTTTGTTCATTAGAACAATTTGAAATTATGATGATGGCGCAAAAATCTCAAACATGAGGGGGTCATGGCTGTAATTTGTTCATAATAAAAATCAACAGGTCTCTTGTTCTCCCGCAGTCAGACTATGTGGAGAGGAAAAGCACAGACAATAATTCTAGCTTGTTCTCTCTCGGTTTGATTCAGACTCTGTTGCCATTCACTTCCCCATGCTGACGAGTCACCTGGGTCATTAATTCTTAACAGCTGACATACATGGCCGGTGGGAAATTCTTTTAAGTTGAGAGAAAGCCAGAGAACTGCCTCATGAAGCTCTTTTTATAATTTCTCCTGAACTCTGTTTCCTAACCATGACTGAACTGGAAGCATATTAGACCATCTAGTGCTTTGCTTACTGTCAGGAAGGAGAAGGATGACAAACAGCAAGAATGTGGAGAGAGACTAAGTGGAGTCATAAGTGACAAATTATGCAGCAAAGCAACCAGCATTTAATCATTAAGCATTTAGGATAGGTGAGGCCCCAGGACAGGAAGCTTCACATACTAATACAAGCACTAATGTAAAGGAGACCATTAAGTCAGTAACCAAATGAAGCTTTTATTTTAATACAGAATAGGAAAACAATACAACCTCTCCAAGAAAAAAAGCCATTAAAGGTGGAAATTATCACAAACGTGTGGGAGTCAGAGGCTAGGTAAGACAGAAAATGGAACAGTGTGCTAACAATTGTCGAGGGTACTAATGCCAACTTAGAACTGAGCATTAAATAGAGGCAAAAAGATACACATGACAACCCTTTAATGTATGTTCTGTAATCCATAGTCTGGAGGGGAAGGAAAAGAGAAAGAGAGAGAAACGGAAAGAAATAAAGAACCTGCCATGGAGGCGGGCTGGGGAGGGGGAGGGAACCAGGGACGTTGGTGGTGGGAGATGGGCACTGGTGGCGGGATGGGTGCTGGAACACTGTATGACCAAAACCCAAATATGAACTTTTAATTGTATATCTTTGTAATTGTATAAATAAAAAATTTAAAAAAGCCATTGAATTAACCAAATTATTTCAGAATTTAATCAATGTTATAAAAATAAGAAATGGGAAAATGGGTCACAAATGATGGCTTGAGAGACTAAGGAGGACTTGTCTAAGGAGGAGTTTTTTACATGTGAAGAGCTACAGGATGGAAGGAGGGACCTCTGGGAAGATGAAAAACATTAAAGGCCAGGGTGGGCATACTTTGCTCTAACATTCTATTACAGAAGCAGTTTTGGTATGTTTGGGAGTAGAAAGAAGACAGGTTAATTATGCTTGAAGTCTCTATTATGAGAAAATGTTCCCTTTGAAAATGATTTCAAGTGGAGATTGGAAAAGATAGAAATAGAAAAAGAACACAGTGCAGTATATGTTTATACCGTCCCTTGTAACCTGACTCCCCTGGGGACACTTTTCACAGAAAGTGACACTCTGTCTCAGTCCCTACTCCAGATCACCCTGTGGACCCAAGACTGCTTTCTCCGAAATAAGGTGTCTTGCCTCAGAAGCAGAGGGAAGGCATTGTGACAGGCTCTGTTCGTTACACGCAGCTTCCTGCCTATCTAATTGCCGGCTGACTGCTGGAATATGAAGGAAGCTGGAGAATGTTACCACGGGTGCAGCAAATGTCAGGGAGAAAGCTGGGAGCACTCCAGAGAGTTTGCCCAGATGCCTCAGAACTGAATGGAATGAAACGAGCTCAAAATGGTACAAGGAGGGAATCAGATCAAAATGTTCTTTAGAATTGTTTTATTTTTTTTTAACAGAATATGAAATACATCCAAAGTCGGAAAGTGACAGTGCTAAACAAGTTGTACTCAATATTGCCTAGAAACAGCAAGGATATGTGTGAAGCTTACTCTGTCATGTTGAAATGTTCACTGCCCTCTTGCCAGAGATAATGTACTCTACCTTTCTCACAACTGTGGATAATAACATGAGCAATCCTTAGGTTAGATGTTGACCCTGATGAACACCAAGGGGAAGAATGTCATCCTGTGCTGTGCAGTTCTAAAATACCCACACAGACATGGAAAAGACCAACTCGTGTGTCTCCAGGGAAGGGCCCTGAGCACCTTACACCCACTCTACAATCTTGCATATTCAGGGTTTTGTGCAATGGTTTATTGTTTATAATTTTATTAATAGAAGTAACATTATTGCATTATATAGGTTTTATGTGGGCATCTTGAAAATCAGCAGGTTAATTAAAAAAAGTGAAAAAAAATCAGCAGGTTACTACTGTAGACCAGGTCTCTCTTCATGCGTCTTGAGCATACTTTATTGTCTTTTACACAGATCACCCATCTCTCTTAGTGATCTTATTGCCTGAAAGGTTTTCTTCGTTTAGTTTTTATTTTGCTTTGTTTTACATTATTTTGGTTGAGTATTTTGGGATTTGCTATGATAACACAGTACCATGTTATTTGCAAATAGCCATAGGTTTGCTTCTGCTCTCTAATTGGTATAATACTTATAATTTATTGTATCCAATTGTTATTGCTAATATTTATCACACTATATTAGTTTCAGCAGGAATGATAATCCTTGTCTTATTTCTTTTGGAAGAAAATACTTTAGTTTTTTGGTTTCCTTTTGTTTTAGGCCACACCTAATGATACTCAGGGCTTACTGCTGGTTCTGTACTCAGTAATGATTCCTGGCAATGCTTGGGGAGCAAGATGGGACTGTGGGGATTGAACCCAGGTCAGCAACATGCAAGGCAAACAAATACCAGATCCACTGTTCTATCTCTCCAGGTCCCCAGTTCTATACAATTGAGTAGAATATACATCATGGATTTGCCATTAATTTCATTTCTTATGTTGAGGAAAATCTATATACCAAATTGGTTTATATTTATTTATTTATTTTGCTTTCTTCGGTCACACCCAGCAATGCTCAGTGGTTACTCCTGGCAGGGCACTCAGGAATCACTCCTGGCAGTGTTTGGGAGAACATATGGGATGCCAGGGATCGAACCCAGGTAGGCCGTATGAAAGGCAAACATCCTACCCTCTGTGCCATCACTCCATCCCCCAGTCTATGTTTATAAACCCCAGTTTATTGAGGGGTTTTTTAAAATCTAAAAAGGCATGCTAAATTGTGTCAAATGCTCTTATTATGTCTGTTGATATGATCATATAATTTTACTATGATCTTTGATTAGGGGAGAACGGTGTAGTCAAAGAGATGTGCCCGATTGTCCTTTTTAGCTATTTCTTTGATGCCTTTGAAGGCATTCCATGCCGATCTCTTCCTCCTGCGCAGCTCAGGTTTTAGATCCTTCATCATGTTGACTTCTCGACCTAGGTACACATAACTGCTGCATTCAGAGATGTCTGTTCCATTGAGAGTGAATGGGGCCTCTGGAACTAGTTCATTTTTCATAAACATAGTTTTCTTTAGATTCACCTATAGACCTATCTTTCCACATTCTCAGTCGAAGTCAGCCAGCATTTGTGCTGCTTGGCTAATGTTTGGTGTTATTAGAACGTTGTCATCAGCAAAGCGAGGTGGTGTAGTTGCCGACCATCTATCTTCACTCCCATTCCTTCCCATTCTAATTGTCACATGATGTTCTCGAGGGTGGCGCTGAAGAGTTTTGGTGAAATGATATCACCCTGTCGAACCCCTCTTTTGACATCAATGATCACTTCTTTGTAGAATGGTGAGATCCTTGTGGTGAATCCATAATACAGCTCACGAAGGATCTTGATGTATTGGGTTTGAACACCCTGTTTGGCTAGGGCTTCGATGACTGCTTCAGTCTCTGTAAATCAATGAGCATGACACAGAGCGGCATCTTGTACTCCCTACAAACCTCTATGAGCTTGGTTACTGTGATGGGCTGGAAATGTAATGTGATTTGGAGACAACCGCTGGACTAGAGCTGTTACCAACTGGATCCCACAAGATGGTCAGACTTCCTTGTCAAGACCCTGAAGGAACGGTTTGAGGCTCTTCATATTCCTGAATCAACCAGATGTCATTGGGCTACATTGGCACGTGATAGGGTCCAATGGAAATGTTACTGGCACCCACTCGAGCAAATTGATGAATAACGGGATTCAAGTGATCAAGTGATCAAGTGATCAAGTGATCTTTGATTAATGGGCTGTATCACATTTATTGATTTGTGTCTTTTGAGCAATTCTTAAGTCCTGGAATAAATTTATCTTTGAATTTTAATTGTTATTATTTTGTTGAATAATTTTTATAATGATGTTCACCAGAGATGTTGTTTATGTGTGTGTTAGTGTGTGTGTGTGTGTGTGTGTGTGTGTGTAAAGCTACTTTCAGAATCAGGGTGATATTGCTTTATAAAATTTTCTTGAGTGCTTTTCTTTCTCTTCAATTTGATGGAAGAGTCTGAGGAAGTTGGGCACTTTTAAGTCAATATATCTTTAGCTTTTGTTTCAACTTAAAATTGCTGTTTGGTATTTTTTGTTTCATTTTATGCATCATTGAACTTCAAATGTTTTGGTATATTATACCATCTAGCTATTTTCTAATTCTTTTTAATTGTTTTCCTTAGTCCTAGAACTTTAGCCAAAGTATATCAGATGTTCATCTCTGAGGGCATGAGAGGATTAAGAAGGTATAGAAAAATTTCAGTGGTTTCGTTTTTTCCATCATAAAAATAAGTGCTCATTTTGCAATGGCCGGAGGAGAAAGTTTTCACTGAGGCTAGATGTCTTTTGGGGAAGCTTGAGTTCTTGGATGTTCACAACGGTGTCAAAACACATACAGTAAATCACATCAATTCAATGCTATTTATTACAAATCTGTCTCTGCTTCTCTCTGATCACCCATATCTTTAAATAATTTCCAGCATAAGATTTAATTTGAGTGATTGAAGCATGATTGTAATAGCAATCCTCATTATCTTGTTTATAATGAAACTCTAACTGCTGATCTGAGATCCTGTGATGAGAACTTTGGCCCTATAGTGCCCATAGGCAGCCGAGCACATTTATCTCTTCTCTGTGCAGACTTTCTTCACAGTTTCAGCCCTCACTCTACTAGCAGGAAGCTCCTACTTTCAAACAAATGCCTCTCTAATGTTGACTTTTGATGGTTCTTTCAACGATACAATGAAGATTTTTAAAGCACAGAAATTATCTTAGATCTCATAATTTTTTAAAGTATTTTATTATACCACCATGAGATATACAAATAAAAAGATATACAATTAAAAAGTTCATGCTTGGGTTTTGGTCATACAGTGTTTCAGCACCCATCCCTCCACCAGTGCCCATCTCCCACCACCAACATCCCCGGTTCCCTCCCCTTCCCCAGCCCTGCTCCATGGCAGGTTCTTTATTTCTTTCCCTTTCTCTCTCTTTCTCTTTTCCTTCCCTTCCAGACTATGGATTACAGAACATACATTAAAAGGTTGTAATGTGTATCCTTTTGCCTCTACTTAATGCTCAGTTCTAGGTTGGCATTAGTACCCTCGACTATTATTAGCACCCTGTTCCATTTTCTGTCTTACCTAAACTCTGACTCCCACACGTTTGTGATAATTGGTTTTTGTGCTATACTTAGCAGTGCTCAGGGATCACTCCTGGTAGGCTTGGAAGATCCTATGTGATTCCAGGTAGGCCATATGCAAGGTAAGCTCCCTACCTCACATACTATCTCTATGGTCTATCAAACACTTTTAAAACTGTATTTCTCAAGTTTCCTAATATGAAAACAATGTTTTTATATTTAATGTTAAGTATAAGTATTCTTAACTGAGTTTTAGGCTTTACACATTTGGGAAACTTAAAACAACTTTGAAATTTACTTCACACTAGAAAACATCTCTTAACCTGATTTTCATCATCCCTGTGTTCTTAGATTGGCTTAAAAATAAATGTTTTAACAAGCGCTTTCTATTTCTTTGTACACACATGGAAACCAAGAGAGACTTATGCTCTATGGTTTTCTTTTATCATTTGAAATGAATATATGTGGAAAGAAATATATTGATATCATGTATAGTTCTGTATTATGCATCAACTGATGTGTTCGTTTGGCTTGGAAAATGTCATTCAAAACCTTTCTATTTGTGTTTTGAGACAGTTAAATTTCAACTGACTCTAATCTCAATCCATACTCTTCAAATTTTAGGATTCTAATTTTTTAAATATTTTATTATACCAACGTGAGATATACAATTATAAAGATGTTCTTAAGATGTTCATATTTGGGTTTCGGTCATACAGTGTTCCAGCACCCATCCCTCCACCAGTGCCTATTTCTCACCAACAATATCCCCCAATTCCCTCCCCCTTCCCCTAACCTGCCTCTATGGCAGGTTCTTAATCTCTTTCTCTTTCTCTCTCACTTTCTCTTTTCCTTCCCTTCCACATTGTGTATTACAATACATACATTAAGAGGTAGTGATGTATATCTTTTTACCTGTATTTAATGCTCAGTTCTAGGTTGGTATCAGCACTTTCGACAATTGTTAGCACACTGTTTCATTCTCTGTCTTACCTAGTCTCTGACTCCCACACGTTTGTGATAATTTCCACCTTTGACAAGACCTCCTGATAGGATTCTATTTTTTGATGTTACTGGAAGGCTCTTATTCACGTACACATGAGAAGTATCTTCTTCTTATTTAGATGCCATCTGCCAGATGCATTAACTACTTTAGAGAACTCTTTTCTAATATGATAAATCATTGTTGTAACTTGAAGACATACCGAGATCCATGATTTTTCTGGCCCTGATGGTAGGTTGAATGATACAGAATAAGTTTTTTGTGACACCTCAGTGGCTCTGGTAAAGATGCCTCCTGGCTAACCAGCCCAAAGAGAAATGTACAGGGGAACCGGCACCATTTATAACAAAGCCTATATACTGGCTAACAAGGGCAGTGCTGGCTGCCACCTCTGCTGGCTGGCTTCTCTGCTGGAAAGACAGATCTGCCTTCTGAGCTGCTGTTGGCCATTGCCACCTGCCGGCCCTGGCACACCGCCTCCCTTGGCTCCCCTCTTATGGTGTCCTGGCTGCCTCCCCAAACTGCCAATTTTGAGCCAGCGAGCACCCGGGTGTTTGGAACCCTTCACATTGCAGAGGCTACATCATCAAACAGGCTGTCGGCAGGGGTGACTTGGTGCTCTCTGGGGTCACTCTGTTGACTACTGCAGTGATCAGCTGGCTACCAGCAGGAGTGGTTGGAAATGGCCCCAGAGAACGTCATGTATTGGCTTGGAAAAGATGCCAAGGGAACAAACCTTCATAAGAGAAAATAAACAATGCTTTATGAGGTGGCTGCTAGCATTTTCTATCCAGTCTGGATGTGTTTCAGGCAGGCAAAACTTTCTTGTGGTAGAGCTACATCGAAACATTTATGTTTTAATCTTACATCTCTTCACCCCAGTGGTCCTACTTGGAATGCTTCTTAGAGCTTAGAAGTTCCTACTTAGCTTGTGAAGGACCAATGTCTCTGTGAGGTGTCTTTTGGTGGCAGAACAGCAATGGTATTCAGTATTCTCACTTCAGCTGTTTCTTTAAGCATGGGCACACAACTTACTTTTATATATTTAATCATCTGCACAACCGACAAAATCGTTTTGCATGCAATGCCAGTATGAAATGATGCTCTTTTAATATGAGTGGAGACATTTATGAGCTCATGTTCTAATCTGGCAGTGACCGTCCCAGTTGGAGGCAGAGTGGACTCTGAACTGTTGATGCCCAGCACAAAATAAGTCAAAACTGCAAACCTGGCATTCCAGGGGCTATGGATCAGACATGAGGTTGTGACCTTGAAGAACACTTTTAATATCAATTTTATTTTTATTTAGATAATAGTGCAGCTAACAAACTAGGAGATAATTGCCACAGGAAAGCTTGTTGTCTTCAAAGATATGAAGAAGAGAGGGTACATAGGAAAATACCTGGATCAGTAAAGGAACAGCAGGAATAAGGGGCAGGAATGAATTTTTTTCTAGCTCCCATGGACAGGAAGGGAAAGATTAAGAAAAGGAGGCCAATTAATGACAAGATGGAATCATTTTAGCAAATCCTGAGGACACGGGGGACCATATAGCAGGTACTAGACTGGTGTGTGATGCCTGGATTGAAAGGTGTAAGAGCCTGATATCAAATGGTTCCAGGTTCCAGTATGGACCCGAGATTGGGAAATTTGATATAAAAACATGCTCTCACTGCTTCAAGAAATAAAAGAGGACACGAGGAAATGGAAACACATTCCCTGCTCATGGATGGGGAGAATTAACATTGTTAAGATGGTAATACTCCCTAGAGCTTTGTACAGATTCAACGCGGTTCCTATAAGGATTCCCATGACATTCTTTAAAGAAATTGACCAAACACTCCTGAAATTCGTATGGAATAATAAACCCCCACAGATAGCTAAAGCAATCCTTGGGAAGAAGAAGATGGGAGGCATCATCTTTCCAAACCTCAAACTGTACTACAAAACAGCAGTAATTAAAACAGCATGGTACTGGAATAAAAACAGACCTGTGGACCTATGGAATAGAGTTGAGTATCCTGACACCCACCCTCAAAGATATGATCAGTTAATCTTTGATAAAGGTGCAAAAGAGTCCAAACTGGAGTAAGGAAAACCTCTTTAACAAGTGGTGCTGGGAAAACTGGACAGCTACATGTAAAAAAATGAATTGGACCTGTGTCTAACACCTTGCACAAAAATCAGATCAAAATGGATTAAAAATCTCAATATCAGACCTGATTCCATAAAGTACGTTGAAGAAAATATAGGAAAATCCCTCCACGACATTGAAGCTAAAGACATCTTCAAAGGTGAAACACCATTAACAAAGCAACTAGAAGAAAAGATAAACATATGGGACTACATGAAACTAAAGAGCTTCTGCACCTCAAAAGAAACAGTGACTAAGATACAAAGGCAGTCCACAGAATGGGAAAGAATATTCACCCAATACCCATCTGATAAGGGGTTAATATTCAGGATATATCAGGCACTGGTACAAATACACAAGAAAAAAACAGCCAACCCCATTAGAAAATGGGGAGAAAAGATGGACAGAAACTTTGACAAGGAAGAAATCCAAATGGCCAAAAGGCATATGAAAAATGCTCATCATCACTAATCATCAGAGAGATGCAAATCAAAACAACAATGAGATATCACCTCACACCACAGAGAATGGCCCATATCCAAAAGGGTAAAAGCATCAAGTGCTGGCGTGGATGTGGGGAAAAGGGGACTCTCATACACTGTTGGTGGGAATGTCGACTTGTACAACCTTTCTGGAAAACAATATAGACATTCCTCCAAAAACTAGAAATTGAGTTCCCCTTTGACCCAGCCATACCGCTCCTGGGAATATACCCTGGAAAGTCAAAAATACACAGCGGAAACACAATCCGCACTTTTATTTTCATAGCAGCACTATTCACAATAGCCAGAACCTGGAACAACCAGTATGCCCGAGAACTGATGACTGGATAAAGAAACTGTGGTACATCTACACAATGGAGTACTATACAGCTGTCAGAAAAAATGAAGTTATGAAATTTTCCTATAAATGGATGGACATGGAGAGAATCATGTTGAGTGAAATTAGTCAGAAGGAAAGAGAGAGACATAGAATGACTGCATTTATTTGCATGACATAAATATACCAGGTGATCTTACCAAAAGTGGAAAGTACCACAACCGTGTGGGAGTCAGAGGTTTGGTTAGATAGAGAAGGGAACATGTGTGAATAAATGTCTAAAGGTCTGATACAGACATAGAACTGAGCATTAAAGACAGACAAAAAATGCAAATGATGGCTTCTAAGTGTATCGTAGTGCAACCCACAATGTGTGGGAGAAGGAGGAGAGAGAGAGGAGAGAGAGAGAGGAGATAAAGAACCTGCCCTTTAGGCAGGATGTGGGAGGGGGGATGGAATTGGGGACATGGGTGTGGTTGAGGGGCACTGGTGGAGGGCGGGGTGCTGGAACACTGTGTGACCGAAACCCCCCAAGTGTGAACAACATTGTAATCGTATATCTCACGGTGGTGTAATAAAATGTTAAAAAAAAAACATGCTCTCAGATCAACTTGTTTTTATCTCTAGGAAATAGCCAGCCTGAGAAGAGGAGCAATGCTTCAGATGTAAAAGTATCAGAATGCAGAATAAGAAGACATTATTACCGGAAATGAGCTAATGTCCTGCTACAATGGCTTTATACAGTATTCCAGCTCATCTGTTCTTTATTGGGACATCTAAGGAAAAAGTCTCAAGACAAATTATTCTTTGATTTTCCTAGTAGCTGTGCTGTAGCAGGAGAGAGAGTCCAGTGATGGTGACACTCAGCATTGACAGCCTCTGTCATTACCTAACAGTCCTCAGAGATGGAGAAAACAAAGAGAAGGAAATAAAGAGATGGAAGAATATCAGAAGCACAACTGGATTTTTGGGGTAATACTCTGGATCATAGTAATATGCCATAATATGAAGAGGGAATGGACATCAACAACATACAAATTTTAACTTTGCACTTTTCTTTGGTTTTGCAATTTGTGGTTTGTAGAGCATAGGGAGATTTAATCTTAAGTTGATAGTGTTTGGTTTATAGCCATCAGTGGGCAGTCATGATAATTTCAAAGAGGGGTGACCTGAATTTGGACTCTGACTTGGACATGGAATCGCTCAGTAGTACTAAACTGACCGCATTCTGCTTTTTATAAAATAAAATATTATGAAGATAAGTGCTTAAAAAATTAGGTCTGAATAAGTCTATTTCATTATATAGCCATCAGAAGAAAATTGAATAAATCTTGTTTATAATATATAATTCTCCTTTTCTCATAGTCATAACAATATGGTATTTGGCTTTCCATCTGTATTTCCTTCATCTTGATTCTTCATCTTGATCAACATCCACATACAAGGAAGGAGAAATTGAGAAATTCTACATGGAACTGGGGAGTTCTATAAAAAGATCACACCTTCTGTTGGTGATTTCAATGCCAAGATAGGACTGAGAAGATCGGCCAAAGAACACCACATTGGGATCCATGGCCTAGAATGGAATGAACAGGGTGAGAGACTATCTGAGTTCATCATGTCCACCAAGACCATTCTTGGTAACTCACAGTTCCAGAAGGCTGAAGCAAAATGTTGGACATGGGATCTCCTGGTGGACAGTACCACAATGAAATTGACCACATCATCTTCAATCGTAGGCTTTGCCCGACCCATGTCGCAGTAGTCCCAAAATTCCAAACAGGATCGGACCACCATCTCTTTGGTGCAAAATTCTGCTTCACGGCAAAGGGGAGAAAAGGCTGCAAAATTTAAGAAGAGAACTCCCAGAACAACCAACAATTGAGAACTCTTTGGCACCATTGCAGCAACATGGAAAGATACCATTATTGACAACATTGATGAAGAATACAACCGACTGGTTCAGCACCTCCATGATAGTGCGAAGAATACTGGAGAGAAAGACACAAAAGGACTCATGTCTTCAAAAACTCTCGAGCTCATTAGCCAACATGGCAAGGCGCGAGCCTCAGGTGGCCAAATGCAAACGTCCAAGCTCGCAAAGCAGTGCAGAGAAGCGATAAAAGGAAGACCTCAAAGAGAGAAGAGCAGAAATACTGGAAGATGCAGCAGAAGGCGGGAACAGCATTTGCAACGCCCGGCATGTCCTTCGCCAACTGTAAGACAAAGATGATTGTACTCCAATGTCCTGATGGATCTATCACATCTTCCAGAAAGGCAATGGAGAAGATTATCCATGACTTCTACTCAGATCTCTTTGATAGCCACGTCCACCTGCCCACATACCAAATTCCACAGGATGGATATATCATTCCCAACGTTCTCCCTTCTGAAATTCGACATGACATTTTGTCGGTAAAGAAAGGAACAGCACCAGCCCAAACAAAGTCAGACCCGGACACCTGAAGAATCTGTCTTCAGTACTCATCAATACACTGACTCGGCTCTTCATATGCGACCTGTCTGAATGCAAGGTGCCCTCCCAACGGAAAACCAGCAGGACAGTTCTGCTGTTCAAGAAGAGAGATATTCATAACATTGGCGACTATCACCCCATCTGTCTGTTAACTGTCATCTACAAGCTGTTCACTTGAGTCATCCTGAACAGGATTGGCAGAACACTAGATGAAGGACAACCATGCGAGCAAGCTGGCTTCTGAAAAGGATTCAGCACAATTGACCATATCCACATGGTAACCAAGCTCATTGAGGTTTGTAGGGAGTTCAAGATGCCACTCTGTCTCACATTCATTGATTTAAAGAAAGCCTTTGATTCTGTTGAGATCGAAGTGGTTATTGAAGCCCTAGCCAAACAGGGCCTTCAAACCCAATACATCAAGATCCTTTGTGAGCTCTATTATGGATTCACCACCAGGATCTCACCATTCTACAAAGAAGTGATCATTGATGTCAAAAGAGGGATTCGGCAGGGTGATACCATTTCACCAAAACTCTTCAGTGCCACACTTGAGAACATCATACGACAATTAGAATGGGAAGAAATGGGAGTGAAGATAGACGGTTGGCAACTACACCACCTCCACTTCACTGATGACATCATTCTAATAACACCAAACATTAGCCAAGTGGCACAAATGCTGGCTGACTTCGACCGAGAATGTGGAAAGATAGGTCTACAGCTGAATCTCAGCAAAACTATGTTCATGAAAAATAAACTAGTCCCAGAGGCCTCATTCACTCTCAATGGAACAAACATCTCTGAATGCAGCAGTTATGTTTACCTAGGTCGAGAAGTCAACATGATGAACGACCTAAAACCTGAACTGTGCAGGAGGAAGAGAGCGGCATGGAATGCCTTCAAAGGCATCTTTGATAAGAAATAGCTAAAGGTACAAAGAACCTCCGGCTCTGGACACATCTCTTTGACTCCACTGTTCTCCCTGCATTAGCATATGCCTCAGAGACTTGGGCCCTACGAAAGCAGGATGAGAATGCTATTTGTGTCTCCCAAAAGAGGAATCTAAAGAGCTATACTTGGAATATCATGCCTCACTCAAGTGAGAGAAGAAATCCGGAGTTCCGACCTCCTATGCTGTTCCAGAGTCAGGGAAGCTGTCTTGTTTGCTAAGGAATTGATAATCAGATGGGCTGAACATGTAATGCGATTTGGAGATGACGGCTGGACTACAGCCATTTCTGGCTAGATCCCACGGGATGTCAAAAGATCACGTGGCCGCCCACCTACAATATGGTCAGACTTCTTCGTCAAGACCATGAATGAACATTTTGAGGCTCTTTGTATTCCTTGAAGCAAATATTGCCGTTTGGCTCACAGGGCAAGTGATAGGGTCAAATGGAAATGCTACTGGCCCCCGCTGGAGGAAATCAATGAACAACGGGATATCTAGTGATCTAGTGATCTTGATTCTTCAGTAGTTCTAGCCTTTCTACCAAACATGATTCAGACAGGTCATTTTTGAGTATGCATTAATATTAAAAAGTATATAAAAAGACTTAAAAGTGCAGACTGCTTAATGGAAGCTTACTACCTCAAGAAATTCTTCTAGTCTCAATGAAGTTATTTTCCCTGATTTCCCCTTTACTTACATATAATGACTGAGATCTCTTAGATCTTTTAAAATGTTTTTTATATAGACTCATAGAATTTGCAAAGTGTTGGAGAAAGTGAATGAATAAACCAGTGAAATGAGCCATAGTGTTTCCACTCAGACTCATATTTTTATTTTTCCAAATGTATGACTTTCCTTTCCTTTCCTTTTTTTCTCCAAAATTATTGTTTTACATATACAAATGGTAATTTCATGATACATGTATTTTTACCCTTTATTAAATATAGTACATACTGTTTACAAGATTGTTGCTTATTTATTTTTTTAGTGCCTAAGTAATATTATCTAATACTCTTCAGGTTTTAAGAATTATTGACACAACCAAGAAAGTTGGATTATTTAACAAAGTTCCCCAAGTGATAATTCATGGACTAGAACTATCTAAAAACATGTGTGATTCAGCCTTTAAAATAAATCTAAGAGTTGTTTTTTTAAGAAGGATTTCTATTTTTCTCACAAGCTTGAACTGGTAAACATTGCATCTGAAGTTTCCCCTGTATCTTTGGAAATAGAATAGGGTGCACACTGGATGCTAACCCAGATGCTGTTGCTACCTGAGTTTGAAGTAGAAATAAAGGCTATTCTAATTAGGAATAGTTAAAACTAGATGTCATTAATGTCATAACAAATGATGAGTCTAGTACTTTATTTTAGCAGTAGGTACTACCCTTAAGAATGGTTATTGCTGGGGACCAGAGTAATAGTCCAGCAGGTAGGGCATTTGCCTTGCACGTGGCTGACCAGTTTCGATCCCCAGCATCCCATATTGACCCCTGAGCACCGCCTGGACTGATTCCTGAGTGCAGAGCCAGCAATAACTCCTGAGAATTGCAGGGTGTGATCCAAAAAAGAAAAAAAAATTGGTCATTGCAATGTATCTAGAAAAGTCCCTTGATATAGAAAACATGAAGTATATTTAATGATGTTTAAAATGTCATGTGATTAACAGAAGTAGAAGAGCACTGAGGCTATCAACATGTAGGGGAATGATACATTTTACTTTTTAGCTATGGACTTTTTCCTCTAAAATTTTTGGGTCTTTGGAGAGAAATTTACAATGGCAAGTAATTGCTATTTGAATTAACTGTAATACTTCCTAAGGCAAGTATTCTTCCTAGGAATGCTAAGCAACAAATTTAATTTCTAAAACCATCATTTAATTTTTTAAAACCATCATAATTTTTATGATGGTTTTAGCGTAGATGGAGGAGACATTTACATAATTCACAAAGTCCAGCCATCAGGTAGCACACCCACATCTTTCCTCAGTGATCTGATCCTGTCTGGGTATTGAGTTGAATCAATGCAAAGGAGAAAAGTTTTGAGATCCCATTACAAGAGGAATTTTTGAAATAATTATACCATCAACCAGATGCACATACATTCTAAATTCCCTTCAAGAAATTAAGTGTATTTTTAAAAAATAAATTGATTTCTTATGGATGTCCTCAAAGTATTAACAGAAAAAATATATGAAAACAAGATTAAATCACAGATCAATTCCTATTATATCTTCTAGAAGGTTACTGAAGTAGGAGGGGATCTCTCTGGAAAGGGTATAAGGGCACAGGCCAGAAACTGGAAGAAAGAGAGGGAAACACACACTCATTAAATGGCCTCTTTAGTTGGACCCAGAATTGCTATTATGATTGTATAAGCCAGTATCCTAAAAGTCTATGGATCTGACTCTAGAGTCATCCAGTCCTACATTATATGATTGTATACGTCAGTATCCTAAAAAGAAATGCCAGAGACACTTACAGTGCTAAAAAGGAGTAGTAACTCTGAGGCACAACTTGCAGCTCTGGCAGAGCCAAGAACTGAAGAGTAATCTTCCCTCTCCTACTTACATTGGTGCAAGTTGCCAAACTGCAGGGGAGTGAAAGCCTCTGAGTTATCTTGATAGACGGGTTGGTGAATCCTACACAGCTGTGTTGTGGAAATGTTCTCGATTTTCCTCATGATAACATTGAGTCATAAAAGGAAGAAATGACATTTATTTGCCAACTCCACCTGTCTGTTGGGCCCACCATATCTATATTAGCATCAAGGGAACTTGCCTATAGTGTTGAAATTTTTATCAGTAGCAAAAAAGCAAGTGTTCTTTCCATAAACTGTGGTTAAATCCATTTCTACCTTCCTTCCTTCCTTCCTCCCTCCTTTCTTCCCTTTCTTTCTTTCCTTCCTTTCTTCCTTCCTTCCTTTCTTCCTTCCTCCCTCCTTTCTTCCCTTTCTTTTCCTTCCTTCCTTCCCCCCTCCTTTCTTCCCTTTCTTTCCTTCCTTCCTTCCTTCCTTCCCTCCCTCCCTCCCTCCCTCTCTCTCTCTCTCTCTTTCTTTCTTTCTTTCTTTCTTTCTTTCTTTCTTTCTTTCTTTCTTTCTTTCTTTCTTTCTTTCTTTCTTTCTTTCTTTCTCTCTCTCTCTCTCTCTTTCTTTCTTTTCTTTCTTTCTTTCTTTCTTTCTTTCTTTCTTTCTTTCTTTCTTTCTTTCTTTCTTTCTTTCTTTCTTTCTTTCTTTCTTTCTTTCTTTCTTTCTTTCTTTCTTTCTTTCTTTCTTTCTTTCTTTTTCTCTCTCTCTCTTTCTTTCTTTCTTTCTTGCTTGCTTTCTTTATTTCAGGTTATTTACTCTCTTTCTCTCTCTTTCTGTCTTCCTTCTCTTACACATTGTGGATTGCAAAACATACATTTAGAGGTTATCATGCGTATCTTTTTGCCTACATATACTATTCAATCATTCTTGTCCTTTCCTTCATCACATGTTCTTCAATCACTGTCAGGATGGTGGAATCCATCTCCAAGGATAATTCAGATTCAAGTCAGAAAATGAACAGTCTCAGTGGGGCAACACTTAAATAACAACATGGCACATTTGACTTTGTTACAATGCACATACAAAAATCAGTAAAGGATTAGTGGCTGCTTTTGAATTTTATTTATGATCTGAAAATTGTATTTTTTGCTACTAATTCTCTTGACAGTGACACCTAACTAATTTCTCCAGTCTCCCTATTCTCTGGCCTGTGCCCAACTGGGACTCTGCCATCAACCATGTGTGAGATGGAATTTGAAAGGGAACTTTCTAACTCTATAGCCTGAAACCACAAGGCTAGGCCTCTGCGGCTTAACATCTGGCCACATTCAACATAGTTGCTGCTTTCTTAGCACCAATCTTACATCCCTGGGTCATTTTTATGCAGCTTATTTATTAGCAATAGACATTGTATATGCTTTGGTCTTGTGGTACCTTCAAATGAGTATTTGTGGTCTCCCAGGTCTCAGTATAGGATTTGGATATAATTAACATGGACTAATGTTTTGAAACGTAAATAAGTGGAGCTGAAACTTATCTGCATCATAATGACACTGAGGTTCATTCATGATTAACCTATATTAAATGTACTTGGTTAGGACCTCAAATTAAAATTATTTTTGTAGATCATAAGAGTGTGACATGCTGAAAGTAAAACCCTTTAGTTTAGGATTATAAACATCCTTAAAAATTGCTAGACAAGGGGCCAGAGCAATAGCACAGCAGGTAAGGTGTTTGCCTTGGTCTTGGCCGACCAGGATTTGATCCCTGGCATCCCATATGGTCCCCTGAGCACTGCCAAGAGTAATTTATGAGTGCAGATCCAGGAATAACTCCTAAACATTGTCGGGTGTGACCCAAAAAAAGCAAAAAAAAATTACTAGAAAAGAAACCTCTCCACATTAAACTCTATCACTGTATCACTGTCTTCATTTGCTCAAGTGGGCACTAGTAACATCTCCATTAGTCCTGTCACAAGCAAGTGCAACCCATGGGCATCTGCTTGCTCCAGGGACAGGAGGAGCCCGGCCATTCTTCAGGTCATGGACTGAGGTCCATAATTGTTACTAGTTTTTGGCATAACAAATAAATAAAACACAGGTAGCTTGCCAGGCTTTGCCCAGTAGGTGGTATATAAAGAGACACTCAGCACCAATTAAAGAGAACGGTAACCTTGTTTTTTTTTAAGTTTAAGCCGACACGCAAATAGTAAGATTATTCCCCCAGCAGCCGCCACAGCAGCCCTAAGGCTCCCAGCAAACACAAAGACTATTGAAAATGCAGGAAGTGGGTTACTGTGCCAACCACCCGGGCACCAGAAAGACCCAGTGAACAGAAAGGTATATTTTTTCTTTTTTCTTTTTTTGCCTTCTATGCAAGCTACCCATGTTTTATTTGATATGCCAAAAATCAGTAACAATTATGGACCTCATTCCTATGACCTGAAGGAATGGTTTGAGGCTCCTTCTGTTCCTGGAACAAGCAGATGCCCTTGGGCTACACTAGCACATGACAGGGTGTATGGAGATATTACTGGTGGTCGCTTGAGCAAATCAATGAACAATGGGAAGACAAGTGATATAAGTTATACAAGTGATACACATTTTTATTCTTTAAATGCTCATTATAGGGGCCAGAACAATAGCACAGCGGGTAGGGCGCTTGCCTTGTACATGGTCGACCTGGGTTCGATCCCCAGATCCCATATGGTTCCTGAGCACCGCCAAGAGTAATTCCTGAGCAAAGAGCAAGAAGTAATCCCTGAGCGTCACCAGGTGTGACCCAAACAAGAAAAAAAAATGCTCGTTATAGGTAGTCATTAGAAAATCCTGTTTCTTTCCCTAAAGATTAACAAAACAGCTGATGCAGAATTGTCAATTAATATCCCTATTTGGGGATATTAGTCTTTGGATTCTGTCCTGTTTATTTTATATAATCCCTCTTAAATTATGAAGTATGTATAATAACCTTAGAAAACACATCTAGACAGAAAGTTTTCAATACAAAGAATGTAAAGACTGTAAATACAGAGGAAAAGAGGAAATAAGCAATGATTTATGTCTTATTTTTGTTACAATGATATATTGAAAATTATGCTTGTGTACAAATTTCACAAGTTCCAAATAGTATAGTGTATAAAACAATTTAAGTATTAGATCCATGAAAAATAATAATTTCATGATATTAATACTTGATTCATACAACTTGTTTTATATTACACATATATTTTAATAGGTTCCAGAATTCTTACTATAATGGCCATTTGAAATAGTAAAGAATGGATTATCACAGAATGATTCAATATTAAATTATGTTGTACTTACTAGCTTTGCTTGTCAGTGTGAGATTAATAAATATTCTTGCATTTATTTTCATTTCAGGTAAATGCATCACTGACCACATTAAGATATCCAAGAATTGAACTGAACCAATATGGCCAGTATGATTAATTTGGCTTAAATCACTATTGGAGTCTTAATTCTGTGGTGATATCTTGTAAATTCTTGCACAGTACAAGCCAAAAAGTTAACAGTGCCAAGGTTAATGGTTAACCTAGTGTCCTGCTCAAAAGCTTGTTTCCAAATGAAGATCAAAGACAAGCAATCCAAATACAAGAGGGACTTTCAGCGCATATTTCCAACAGTATGGCAACTACTGAGTGTTTATTTCTTAGGCACCTTAGTGACGTAAAAAGAATACATATATTTGTAATCCGCCAAATACTTGGCACAGTATGGTAGCATATATTATAATAAAAAGACATTAGGAGTCAGGTTATAATGTGGCCAAGAAGTTCGCTGACACAACAAAGACACACACCATGTGTTTATCTTGGAATCAGGGAAGTATGGAATCAGGAAAGTATGGCTCAATCTGTGTTTCTAATTCCATTTATAATGGAATCAGGGAAGTATGGCTCAAATCTGTGTTGCTAATTCCATTCTCTCCTAGTAACCCATCCCACCAGGAAGAAACAAACATAAATGTGCAGCATTGTTGCAGGACTCCTTTAAGGGCCGCTGCATTAGCACACTAAAGGGCCTAGGTGAAGTGCAGGGAGGGATTATCTAAGGACATTTAACACTCCCTGCTTTCCATAACAATGGGAGGAAGGTCTGAGTTGAAGGGATATAAACTAGCCGGTTTTCACTCTCCCGCGCTTCTTTGGGGGCTGTGCTCGCTGCGAGCGGTCGCCCTACTTGGAAGTGTTCTTCTCCTTTCCCAAAGCCTTTGCACGTGGTGGTCGCCATCTTGGCCTACACGTGGCTGGGGTTCTAGCCTGGAATCCTAAGCATCGGGTTTTTCCTTTTGCTGATTTGTATGCCTGAACCTGTGATAAGTAAAGTCTTTTAAAACCTCATCGGATCCCTGAGTGCTCATCCATTCCTCGCCGGCCGGAGGTAGAAGGGAACTTCGCTTCCCGGCACTGTCGGGGACCCCGGCGGCGCCGCCCGACATTTGGCGTCCCTGGTGTGGGCACCACGAACATCGCCTGGTCTAATTATCATCGGACAGAGATCATCTGCCTCCGAACCGTGAGTAAAATGATGGATATCTCATGGTATAGATACATTGTATCTTTTATTGGCTCGGAACCATACATAGCCCAGTCTATAAAGTTCCTTTCTGAGAACTACTCTATCTTTTCACAAATCATCTGGGTCCTTGCGATTTTTAAACTGTACCTTTGCGTAAGGACAATGTTTAATAGAGAGAGGGAGGAAAGTAATAAATTGAATGCAATCTTAAGGGACGAGATTTACTCAGCGATTGAAGAAATAAGTGAGGATCATAAAGCTACAGGTAGACTGGTCTTAAAGCTTGAGGACAGAATTATTAAACAGAGTTTAAAATTTGAAAAGAAATTAGAAGAACAGGAAAGTAAAATTATTAACCAGATTTTAAAATTTGAGGAAAAATTAGAAGAACAGGATTTAAAATTCAAGGAAAAATTAGAAGAACAGGATTTAAAATTCAAGGAAAAATTAGAAGAACAGGATTTAAAATTCAAGGAAAAATTAGAAGAACAGGAAAGTAAAATTATTAAACAGGATTTAAAATTTGAAGTAAAGTTTGAAGAGCAGAAGAAGGATATCGATAAAATCAGCATTATCTTAGAGGAAGAAATTGACAGACAGAGAGATAGAATAGATGGACAGAAAGAGGAGGTTTGGAAGTTACACATAAGATTGAAAGAACAAAAGGAAGAAACATATAGGAAACTTGAAAACTTAAACCAAGAAATGGATGTGTTACGCAGGGAGATTTCTGATTTCATAACTTATCAATCAGGACCTAAGCGCATACCCAATACTGAGGCGTGAACCAACTAAAAGCCGTTCACAAACACGCCCCAAAACTGTAGACTTGAAAAAGGTGTATACATTCCCAGCAAAAAAAATTTAAAAAAGAATTCTAATGTGGCTGATAACTTAGAGGAGGAACAGGAAAACCCAGAGGAGGCAAATTCCCAAGCTGAAAATCTCCCCAGAGTTAATACCCTCAATGGGGTAGATGTTCCTCTGCCAGATACTACAAGCTCTGATGAGGAAGAAGGGGAGAAACAGATTAGCTCGAGTCAAAGAGCAAAGCCCAGCAATCTTTCTCATGACCAATCTAAAGATAAAGTAAAACCGATTCATGAAGACTTAAAAATTGAGGCAATAACCCCGTTTAGGAAGGCTTGCGACAGGTTTGGAATATCAAGTCCTTATACTTTAAAATATTTAGCTGATTGGAGCGAAAGTAGTCAGTGGGTATTGGGAGACTTTGAAACGGTAGCCGATACTTGTCTAAACAAATCACAGTACATGCAATGGCATATGTGGTATGCAGATGGGGTTAACCAGAATATTGACACTTTAAGAGAAAAGGAATCAGGCCATACTATAACTTTTGCCATGCTAAAAGGTGAAGGTGAATGGAAAAACAAAGCAAAACAAGCGACATTACCTGAACCTATTTTAAAAATTCGTTCGGGAGACAGCATTAAAGGCGTGGGAAAGAGTAGGTTCCGACCCAGAATTTCTAGGTAGCTATACAAAAATTTACCAGGGTCGTGATGAACCATACTTTGATTTTGTTGGGAGATTATGTGAAACAATCCAAAGACAGGTTCAAGACCCAACCACTCAAGAAATCCTAAAACTAAACTTAGCATATGAGAATGCTAATCAAAAATGTCGAGCATTACTATATGGTATTAGGGAAAAGGCTGACCTCATGGGGTATCTAAAGGCCTGTAGAAATGTCGGTTTAACCTCCCATAAAACACAGGATGATATAGAGGCTTATCCCATACAGCAGGAGGATCAGGAGAGGGATGAAATGTCAGACAGCTCTAGGGAGAGAAACAAGTCAGACAGCTCTAGGGGGAGAAACAAGTCAGACAGCTCTAGGGGGAGAAACAATAAATTTCAAAGGATAAACAATAATCGGAGAAACTATTCTAATAATCGCAGCTCCACCCCTCGAAGGACCCCACCTGGACCATGCCCAAGGTGCAGAAAAGGAAAACATTGGGCCAGAGACTGTCGGTCTTGGAGGCGAAGTCAGCCTCAGGCTTCATCTGGACAGATAACCTGCTTTATCTGCGGAAAGAAGGGACACACCCGTAGAGATTGCCCATCTTCTACAATTATCAATACAGGGCAACATTCTAATAATCCCTTTATAGGAAATGTTACATGGGCCCCCTCCCAGGTTCCACAAGCTCCGCAGGCTCAAATAACATCTATGCCTCCCCTAATGCGGGAAACTGGGTGGGGGCCAGCCCCAGGCCCAGCTGAATCCAGGGGCACTCTCCTTCATTCCACCTGCCCAATATCCTCCGAATCAGAATCCACAGAATTACAGTCAATAAATGCTCTCTGGCCTACCCCATCAGGCTGTGGCAGTCTTGACATTCTCTGCCCCAAGACTGTCACAATATACCCAAGTCAAGACCCCTACATGCTAAAAACAGGGATAAAAGGACCTGCTCCCCAGGTAGTATGGGTTTAATTCAGGGGAGCGATTGGCTGAAATTTAAGGGAATTATGGTGCATTTCGGACTTCTGGATCCTGAATCTCATGGAGAGATAATACTGTCAATATCTGTGCCAACTAAATGGACTTTTAAAAAAAGGGGAACCACTTGCTAAACTATTATTATTTTTTGAGGATCCGTGTAGTCAGTCCGAACACCCTACAGCTGGTGGCTTAAACAGTACCAACCATTCTGCCAACTTCATTGTTGGTTATGCAGCCACACAGAACCAAGCCCACCAGCCACCTGCTAACTATCTAGTTGGGTACACTGCCAGAATTTCTCAGGCCAAGCGGCCGGTTATACCCATCGAAATTTATAAAAAGGAAATTCAAAGGCATGTTGGATACAGGGGCAGACATATCCATAATCTCCACCAAGTATTGGCCCTCTAACTGGGCCCTAAAG
>JAJIBD010022996.1:0-52155 GCA_021461705.1 Cryptotis parvus
GACTCCTAAGGGCCGCTGCATCTGCTCTGGATTGCCTCCCATGAATCACTCCGTAGATAAGGGGGTAGTCTAAATGTGGCAGTTTATCTGACCATGTATGCTGTACTAGCTGGTATAAATATTCTCCCATGCTATCACAATCATCGTGGGACTAGCTAGATCTTACCAGCATATTAGCCTGGCCACGTAAGGACACCTAAGTAATTAGACCAGAGAGAAATGCTGTTTGCTTCCAAACAAACAAGCATGGCTCCCTGATAAAATATAAAACTACAATGAAGTAGAGGAGACTTGTGAAGGCTTGGAGAAATATTTAACTGGCATTGGTGTTGATCTTTGGTACAGTGACATGCCATCTCAGAAACCCCCTTCTCTACATTTCAAAGGCATTCCGGCTCAAAACATTAGCACAGTAAAGGCCCTAGGTGAGATGCAGGGGAGGGACTACCTAAAGGCATTGGACCCTCCCTGCTTTCCATAACAATGGGAGGAAGGTCTGAGTTGCTGGGGGGTATAAACTAGCCGGTTCCGCTCTCCCAGGCTTCTTCTTCCCAGTGGGATTTCGCCTTGTGAGCGATTATTCCCCTTGGAAGTTTCACACGTGGTGGTTGCCATCTTGGCCTACGCGTGGCTGGGGTTCTAGCCTGGAATCCTAAGCATCGGGTTTTCCCTTTTGCTGATTTGTATGCCTGAACCTGTGATAAGTAAAGTCTTTTTAAAACCTCGCCGGATCCCTGAGTGCTCATCCATTCCTCGCCCGGCCGGAGGTAGAAGGGAACTACGCTTCCCGGCACTGTCGGGGACCCGGCGGGCGCCCGACATTTGGCGTCCCTGGTGTGGGCACCACGAACATCGTCTGGTCTAATTATCATCGGACAGAGATCATCTGCCTCCGAACCGTGAGTAAAATGATGGATATCTCATGGTATAGATACATTGTATCTTTTATTGGCTCGGAACCATACATAGCCCAGTCTATAAAGTTCCTTTCTGAGAACTACTCTATCTTTTCACAAATCATCTGGGTCCTTGCGATTTTTTAAACTGTACCTTTGCGTAAGGACAATGTTTAATAGAGAGAGGGAGGAAAGTAATAAATTGAATGCAATCTTAAGGGGGCGAGATTTACTCAGCGATTGAAGAAATAAGTGAGGATCATAAAGCTACAGGTAGACTGGTCTTAAAGCTTGAGGACAGAGTTATTAAACAGAGTTTAAAATTTGAAAAGAAATTAGAAGAACAGGAAAGTAAAATTATTAACCAGATTTTAAAATTTGAGGAAAAATTAGAAGAACAGGATTTAAAATTCAAGGAAAAATTAGAAGAACAGGATTTAAAATTCAAGGAAAAATTAGAAGAACAGGATTTAAAATTCAAGGAAAAATTAGAAGAACAGGAAAGTAAAATTATTAAACAGGATTTAAAATTTGAAGTAAAGTTTGAAGAGCAGAAGAAGGATATCGATAAAATCAGCATTATCTTAGAGGAAGAAATTGACAGACAGAGAGATAGAATAGATGGACAGAAAGAGGAGGTTTTGGAAGTTACACATAAGATTGAAAGAACAAAAGGAAGAAACATATAGGAAACTTGAAAACTTAAACCAAGAAATGGATGTGTTACACGGGGGAGATTTCTGATTTCATAACTTATCAATCAGGACCTAGCGCATACCCAATACTGAGGCGTGAACCAACTAAAAGCCGTTCACAAACACGCCCCCAAAACTGTAGACTTGAAAAAGGTGTATACATTCCCAGCAAAAAAATTTAAAAAGAATTCTAATGTGGCTGATAACTTAGAGGAGGAACAGGAAAACCCAGAGGAGGCAAATTCCCAAGCTGAAAATCTCCCCAGAGTTAATACCCTCAATGGGGTAGATGTTCCTCTGCCAGATACTACAAGCTCTGATGAGGAAGAAGGGGAGGAAACAGATTAGCTCGAGTCAAAGAGCAAAGCCCAGCAATCTTTCTCATGACCAATCTAAAGATAAAGTAAAACCGATTCATGAAGACTTAAAAATTGAGGCAATAACCCCGTTTAGGAAGGCTTGCGACAGGTTTGGAATATCAAGTCCTTATACTTTAAAATATTTAGCTGATTGGAGGCGAAAGTAGTCAGTGGGTATTGGGAGACTTTGAAGCGGTAGCCGATACTTGTCTAAACAAATCACAGTACATGCAATGGCATATGTGGTATGCAGATGGAGTTAACCAGAATATTGACACTTTAAGAGAAAGGAATCAGGCCATACTATAACTTTTGCCATGCTAAAAGGTGAAGGTGAATGGAAAAACAAAAGCAAAACAAGCGACATTACCTGAACCTATTTTAAAATTCGTTCGGGGAGACAGCATTAAAGGCGTGGGAAAGAGTAGGTTCCGACCCAGAATTTCTAGGTAGCTATACAAAAATTTACCAGGGTCGTGATGAACCATACTTTGATTTTGTTGGGAGATTATGTGAAACAATCCAAAGACAGGTTCAAGACCCAACCACTCAAGAAATCCTAAAACTAAACTTAGCATATGAGAATGCTAATCAAAAATGTCGAGCATTACTATATGGTATTAGGGAAAAGGCTGACCTCATGGGGTATCTAAAGGCCTGTAGAAATGTCGGTTTAACCTCCCATAAAACACAGGATGATATAGAGGCTTATCCCATACAGCAGGAGGGGATCAGGAGAGGGATGAAATGTCCAGACAGCTCTAGGGGGAGAAACAAGTCAGACAGCTCTAGGGAGAGAAACAAGTCAGACAGCTCTAGGGGAGAAGCAATAAATTTCAAAGGATAAACAATAATCGGAGAAACTATTCTAATAATCGCAGCTCCACCCCTCGAAGGGCCCCACCTGGACCATGCCCAAAGGTGCAGAAAAGGAAAACATTGGGCCAGAGACTGTCGGTCTTGGAGGCGAAGTCAGCCTCAGGCTTCATCTGGACAGATAACCTGCTTTATCTCTGCGGAAAGAAGGGACACACCCGTAGAGATTGCCCATCTTCTACAATTATCAATACAGGGCAACATTCTAATAATCCCTTTATAGGAAATGTTACATGGGCCCCCTCCCAGGTTCCACAAGCTCCATGAGCTCAAATAACATCTATGCCTCCCCTAATGCGGGGAAACTGGGTGGGGGGCCAGCCCCAGGCCAGCTGAATCCAGGGGCACTCTCCTTCATTCCACCTGCCCAATATCCTCCGAATCAGAATCCACAGAATTACAGTCAATAAATGCTCTCTGGCCTACCCCATCAGGCAGTGGCAGTCTCGACATTCTCTGCCCCAAGACTGTCACAATATACCCAAGTCAAGACCCCTACATGCTAAAAACAGGGATAAAAAGGACCTGCTCCCCAGGTAGTATGGGTTTAATTCAGGGGAGGCGATTGGCTGAAATTTAAGGGAATTATGGTGCATTTCGGACTTCTGGATCCTGAATCTCATGGAGAGATAATACTGTCAATATCTGTGCCAACTAAATGGACTTTTAAAAAGGGGAACCACTTGCTAAACTATTATTATTTTTTGAGGATCCGTGTAGTCAGTCCGACACCCCTACAGCTGGTGGCTTAAACAGTACCAACCATTCTGCCAACTTCATTGTTGGTTATGCAGCCACACAGAACCAAGCCCACCAGCCACCTGCTAACTATCTAGTTGGGTACACTGCCAGAATTTCTCAGGCCAGAGCGGCGGTTATACCATCGAAATTTATAAAAGGAAATTCAAAGGCATGTTGGATACAGGGGCAGACATATCCATAATCTCCACCAAGTATTGGCCCTCTAACTGGGCCCTAAAGAAAGTGTCCCATAGCCTGAGCGGGGTAGGCAATATCTCCTCCTCTCTTCTCCGACAGAGTGCCAGGTGGCTGCCGTGTATTGGCCCTGAAGGGAATGTAGCCATGGTCCAGCCTTATATAGCCCCTATGCCTTTAACTTTATGGGGTCGAGACATGCTGGAGCAGTGGGGGGGCAGTAATCCACATACCTCGTCCAATTCCCCGTCGAGCACCAATTCCAGCTCTCCATAATAAGCCTAACACCGGGAGTAACCCTTTTTTTAGTTGGGGCCGCTGTGGTTAGCGCCCACTACCTATCCGTATTCGGTGGAAATCTGACAAACCTATATGGACACCACAGTGGCCCCTCAATACCAAAAAGTTAGAGCGCTAACAAATCTAGTGGAAGAACAGCTGAAATTAGGACATATTGAGGAAGCGTTTTCCAGAATGGAATTCTCCTGTTTTTTGTAATACAGAAAAAATCAGGCAAATGGCGTTTGCTGATTGACTTAAGGAATGTAAATTCTACTATGGTCCCCATGGGAGCCCTACAACCTGGGCTCCCCTCTCCAGCAGCTATTCCTAAGGATTGGCCGCTAATTATCATAGATTTAAAAGACTGCTTTTACAGCATACCTATCCACCCAGATGATCGGAAAAGGTTTGCATTTTCAGTCCCTTCCATTAATCATAAAGGTCCTTTACGTAGGTTTCAGTGGACAGTATTGCCCCAAGGAATGACTAATTCACCTACGATGTGTCAACACTTTGTTGATGAGGTTTTGCGACCCATTCGTGCTAAATTTCCTGGTGCATACATCATCCACTACATGGATGATATCCTGCTAGCTTGTGATAATTCCAGAGATCTCCAGAATTTATATAATGATGTAATGACAGTTTTACCAGAGGCTGGCTTACAAGTAGCTCCGGAGAAAATCCAGATGCAGCCTCCATATGAATATTTGGGCTATGCTCTTGACCGCACTACAGTGCGTCCTCAAAAAAGATCTCCATTAGTCAGAAAAGGCTCAAAACCTTGAATGATTTTCAAAAACTGCTGGGGGATATCAACTGGGTGCGCCCCTCCCTTGGTATTCCTAACTGTGAGCTCAGTAACCTGTTCCACACCCTTGAAGGTGATCCTGCTTTAAATAGCCCAAGGCAGCTAACTCCTAAAGCTCAAGGAGGAATTAGATTTTTTTCATGAATCGGCTTCAAAAAATCTTACCTCTCCAGATTTAATCCCGGAGAAAAGGTATGGTTCTTGGTCTTCAACACTCCCGAGTCTCCAACTGCTGCTATAGCCCAATTATCTGGACCGTTAGAATGGGTTTACTTACATAACAAGCAGAATCGTGCTGCTACACCTTACCTTGAGATGATAGCTAATCTTATAATTAAGGGAAGATCAAGAACCCAAGTATTACTTGGACATGATCCCCATGTAATTGTACTACCTGACCCTAAAAAAGAAATTGAAGCTGTTTTACCACTCAGTGAAATCCTTCAGAGAGCTTTAGCAGATTTTTTCAGGAGAAATATCTTATCATTACCCAGCTGGAAAAACCTGGGAATTTCTGAAAAGGACACCTTTTATAATTTCCACCATTGTCCGCTCCTCTCCCATTCCTGATGCTCCAGTGTATTATATTGATGGCTCCTCATCAGGAAGGGGTGGAATTACAGGTCCTTCGTTGACCACTACTGTGCATACAAATTATAAATCTGCCCAACAAGTGGAACTCCGCCACCCTGATACATTTACTATCCCATATATCTGGCCCATGTAATGTGGTGAGTGATTCTGCATATGTAGTTGGTTTATTTCCTGGAATTGTCACTGCTTCTTTAAATGCCCATAATCCTATAATTCAGGAGCTGCTCCATAAACTACAAGATCTCCTCCGAAATAGAACATTCCCTATATACATCTCCCACATCCGTTCTCACAGCCGACTCCCGGGCCAATGGTTCGAGGAAGCGAAGCAGCAGATCTCTTGGCAGCACCAGTATTTAAATCAGCTGAGGAAGAGCACCAGACTCTACATACAAATGCCCGCCGCCTTCATGTACACCATGGCATCCCATGGAGACAAGCTAGACAAATTGTCCGCCAACTGTCCTGTCTGTGCTCCTTTACATTGTACATCTCATGTAGCAGGAGCAAATCCTCGAGGTTTACAGACAAACCAATTGTGGCAGATGGATATAACTCATACTAACTTATTTCCCAACAAACCTTTCCTTCATGTGGTCATCGATACATATTCCCGGTTCATATGGGCTGTTCCTATGGCGTCTGAAAGAGCTAAATCTGTTTGTTCATTTTTACTCCAGTGCTTCTCCGTCATGGGTATTCCCCATACCATAAAAACAGATAATGGTCCTGCTTACACCAGCAAAACCTTCAAATCCTTTTTGCGAGGAATGGCAGATCAAACATATTACAGGAATTCCATATAATCCACAAGGACAAGGAATAGTTGAGCGTGCCCCACAGAACACTTAAAACTCAGCTATTAAAGCAGCGAAAAACAAGCATGCCTCCAATGGATTCTTTATCTTTAACATTATTTACCTTAAACTTCTTAAATATACCTCAAGGAGATCCCTATACCGCGGCTGAGCGTCACTTTCAAGAAGATATGCAAACTCAAAAAACAGTCAATTCACCTATCTGGGTGAAAATTGATGATAAATGGATTGCAGGTCACCTCCTCATTCGGGGAAGAGGCTATGCTTTCATTTCTACAGGCGATAACCCTGCCAAGAAACTCTGGGTCCCTCTGCGACTTGTTAAGACTAGAATTCTCCAAGAATCAGAAAACAATTAATTCTTTCAATATAAAGTCTTAAATTTTAAATTGCAAGTTGCTGTTTAAACTTCCTGGATTGGTTCCTTTTAATAATGATCTTGTTTTGCAGTCTGTGATCATGGTTCATGTCTAATATCTTGCCTTACAGCCTAAATATTTTCTTTCTTGCAAAAAAAAAAAAAAAAAAAAAAGGGTGGAAAAATGGGTGGACTCTGATCACAGTGCTCATTACAAAAATGTTTGCTAAATCAATAAAAAATTGTTTTTTCTAATGATTCTGTTCACAGGATGAGATATTCGAATCCAGTAAACCTGCGCTACAGTGCTCAATACTCCGAGACTCCTAAAACAGTGCTCGCTAAAAATTTAATAATTTGCAAAACTAATTTTTCCCAATGCTCTATTCACAGGAAAAGACACTTTCTCACCATCATTTGCCGGCTTTATATTTATGAGGCGCTTGACTCGTTACCATTTATCACCCTAAATGGGTCACATATACAGCTGTAAGATATTGATCGATCAAATGTATGTGTGCGTGTGTGTGCATGTGGTGGCCACCATTATGTTTGTGATTAATGTTGTGTCTATGTTATGTCTCAACTACTACCTTCTCAGTTTCTGACCACTACAAACCTCTATTACATTCATCAACTCCACTGCTGATCCACTAGATTTATCAATTTTAAAATCATCAATTCTCATACTTATTTCCCTGCTCCACCCATGTTGGAGCTTCTTTATATTCTTCTCTCCATCCCAGACTTGGATCCCTACAAAGCCTTAAAATCTCTACTTGTGATTAACCTCGAAAAGTGTTTTTGTCTCGCCTAAGCTACAGGTACAGTTACCGGTGCCAATGTTCCCTTGCTGAAGAAGCCCTGCAAGGCGCCCACACCGATGTTCCAGACACCTGCTCCAGCGCTCAAGACTCCTGTTCCAGAGTTCAAGATATCACACCGATGTTCCGGACACCTGCTCCAGCGCTCAAGACTCCTGTTCCAGAGTTCAAGATACCACACCGATGTTCCCGACACCTGTTCCAGCACTCAAGACTCCTGTTCCAGAATTCGAGATACTTGTTCCAGTGTTCCTGAGACCCAATCCAGTGTTCCTGACAATTCACACGAGTTCCTGATCGCTGCTCTCCAAAGACTCATACTCATATGATCACCGCTATTGCTGTTCCAGAAGTAGCCCCACAGACTTTGTTCCAGACACCCGACTTTACATAAAATATAGCAAATTGACTCTCACAAATTATGGACAATGCAAACTATAGTCCGTTATAATCAGACAGCTAAAAACACTTTATCTTGAACTTTGCTTTGGGTCCAAAAACAAGTTAGGATCCTAAAGTAACATGTATTATCATTTTGCAATTGGAATTGTTTTTTCTTATCTTAATTTTCTGTACATTACTAAATATTTCTTACCTTTTCAATTTTTATTAGTAAACTAATCAAGGGGAGTTGTTGCAGGACTCCTAAGGGCCGCTGCATCTGCTCTGGATTGCCCCGCCATGATCACTCCGTAGATAAGGGGGGTAGTCTAAATGTGGCAGTTTATCTGACCATGTATGCTGTACTAGCTGGTATAAATATTCTCCCATGCTATCACAATCATCGTGGGACTAGCTAGATCTTACCAGCATATTAGCCTGGCCACGTAAGGACACCTAAGTAATTAGACCAGAGAGAAATGCTGTTTGCTTCCAAACAAACAAGCATGGCTCCCTGATAAAATATAAAACTACAATGAAGTGAGAGGAGACTTGTGAAGGCTTGGAGAAATATTTAACTGGCATTGGTGTTGATCTTTGGTACAGTGACATGCCATCTCAGAAACCCCCTTCTCTACATTTCAAAGGCATTCCGGCTCAAAACATTAGCACAGTAAAGGCCCTAGGTGAGATGCAGGGAGGGACTACCTAAAGGCATTGGACCCTCCCTGCTTTCCATAACAATGGGAGGAAGGTCTGAGTTGCTGGGGGTATAAACTAGCCGGTTCCGCTCTCCCAGGCTTCTTCTTCCCAGTGGGATTTCGCCTTGTGGGCGATTATTCCCCTTGGAAGTTTCACACGTGGTGGTTGCCATCTTGGCCTACACGTGGCTGGGGTTCTAGCCTGGAATCCTAAGCATCGGGTTTTTTCCTTTTGCTGATTTGTATGCCTGAACCTGTGATAAGTAAAGTCTTTTTAAAACCTCATCGGATCCCTGAGTGCTCATCCATTCCTCGCCGGCCGGAGGTAGAAGGGAACTTCGCTTCCCGGCACTGTCGGGGGACAGGAGTGCGCCCGACAAACGCTAAAAATTAATATTATATTTTCCAAACTGTTGACAATCAAAATAGCCTATGCAAATAAAAATATTATATTACATTTATGTTATATTATAAAATTATGTAATTTTGAGGCTTGCCATTTAGGAAGAGGTACTTTAGTCACATTAGTGACAATATCTACCATTGGAACAAAGCAGAAATAGAAGGAACCCCAAGTTGTTCTCCGTGTACTGTCTATGAACCTGACGGAAATCCCAGGCCTCCTCTCCTGGTAAAATCAAAAAAACCTCCCCCAAAGGAGGTCTGGCAGCTTAACTTCACACAAATGTCTAAATTCTCAGTGGATAAATATTCAGTGATTCTTTCTGATACCTTTACCTGATGGTAAAGATTTGATGACATGCCCCATCAAACCTGGAAAACCAGAGATTTAATTATCTGAAGTGTTACAGAAATTATACCTAATTTTTCACTATGTAGTGATAATATGACTTATTTTTGATATGTGAAATTCAGATTTTATTACTAATTTTATTTATTTTGTAATAAGGAGATTTTACTAGGAGAAATAAAATATTTTGGAATTATTATGGTGTCTCTAAAAAAAGTAAAAAACAGAAGTTGAGATTCTTCATCAAAGACTTTAGTGAAGTTATTAAATCAGGTAGTAATTGGCAAATTAGTTATATTTTTTCTGGCTTATAACTTTATTAAATCACAGTGAATTACCAAGTTATTCATAGTTGAATTTTAGACATACAATATTGCAGCACCAGTGTTTCCAGGTTCCCTCCCATCACCCTTCCTCCTCTATAGTCTACCCTCCTGACAGACATTTTTTTAAGTTTGCTTGTTAAGATTCAGGTCTAGTGTGGTTGACTCTGAGGTTTTGATGCTTAGCTCTATTATACCTTTGTACCTGAATCCCCTGACCCAACCCCTGTTCCTTCTTATCTGTCTCTTTCCTCATTCCCTTCCCCCCCCTCCTTTTTTTCCTTCTCCTCCCAATACTCTGGAGCTAAGATTGATCTGGTACCCCCTTTAAAAAACTGTATTTCCTCATCCATTTACTCTAAATACCACATAGACATGATATTATCCTGTGTTTTTCCTTCTTCTTCTGGTTTACTTTATTTAATATGATATCTTTTAAAGTTACTGAAGATTTAGCCTCTGCTTTAAAAATATATTATAAATCCCACAAAGACTGGCAAAACCAGATGCCAGGAAAAATGGAGAAATTTAATCATACCCTAGAAAATATATTAGGAAAATCATGTCAAAGAAATGTTTGAATCTGGGCTCTCACTCTTTGCCTACTCTTAGATATTGAATGGCTTCCTAAGGCAAAACTTCACCTTAATCACTTTTGAACTATTGTATGGTAGATTCTTTATAGAGACAGACTTTTTTACTGGACTCAAGAGGTCAAAATTAATGAAGTATTATTAATTTAGGGATGCATCAGGAAATTTGAAGAATATGGAAATACTGTTTTTCCTTACCCAAACAAAAAATTAAGCCTAGCTGAAACCCACTCTGGTCATTGGGTAGGTCTTAACAAACCTGGAAAACTAGATTACCCTTCTATTAATCCACTACCTAAATGAAAGCCACTTTATTAAGTTTTGTTTGTCACTCCCACAGCTAGAAAGCTCTGTGAAATTTCTTGTTGCTGTTCTTCTCTCAAGGATAAAATCAATTATATCTAAATCATTCAATGATAAGACCAACAGAAAGAATCAACCTTGCTGTATACCCATCAAGGATTTGACATTTCTCTTTAAGAAATCTTAATACTAAAAGCTAAATTAAATCTCTCTTAAATTAGAGCATGTCCTTATAGGTGGCCAATCAAAGCATAAACGAACAATTTTTCTCTATAGCATAAAATATGATATGGCCATTATTTTCTTGATAATGTAGATACTTTTTGCTTTCTTTTGGGTCAGAGAAAATGATATTTTTCTCTAGAGATTAATATTTCCTTTGATTTCCTTTTTTTTAGATTGACAACTTTGAAACTTAATACACCACTCTGGATCCCATTAATTATAAATTAGCATAGGATTTCATTCCTTTCATACACAGGCCCTTACCCTTATCCCAGGAAGCAGAGAAGTTGAACTTTTACCCATGTGCCCCTTCATGACTTAAAGGGGGTGAAAATCTAAGAGAGGAATCATGCTAGCAAAGTAGACAGAAGGGACTAAGAGTTTTGGGGAAATAATTAAGAAAGAATTGCCCAGCCCTGAAGTATCTCAACCTTAAGAAGAACACATTCCTTTGAGATGCATACACTTAGCATTTGAGATGGAGAATCTAAAGCACCCAACCAGGGAAGGGGAATATAGACACAGAAAGAAAAAGTTGCAGGAAAAGCCTAAAGATGGAAGATAAGATACTAAAGCACCATCTAGAGTCCAAGGCTTCTCTTCCTTCAAATTTCTCTTAGAAGATTTATTTTCAATAAAATTAACATTGCTTCACCTGAAAAAAGTATCCCACCCACATGGCAAAGCCTGGAAAGCTACCGGTGCCATATTCAATATGCCTAAACAGTAACAATAATAGACCTCATTCCCATAACCTGAACAAATGGTTTGAGGCGTTTTGTGTTCCTGGAATGAGCAGAAGCTATTGGGCTACACTGCAGGCGACAGGGACGAATGGAGATGTTACTGGCACCTGCTTGAGTAAAATTGATGAAGAATGGGAAGACAAGTGATACACCTGAAAAAGAAAAAATCAATAACTCACCTCTAATTTTTTAAGAAGTGAGGAAGGTGTACAAAAAGCATCTCTGTGTGACCCTGCCATTGGAGAGACTCCTACTTGGGAAGGTGTTTGGACATTCACATGAGTGACAGGCACACTTCCTTTTGCAGGGCCAAGTGCTCCTGGGCTGAAGGAGAACATTTAGCAGATCACTAGGCTTTGTGTACCCTAAGCAGCAGTAGGTAATTCAGTAGAAAAAGTTTCTCAACAAAAGAATGCATTCAAATGTGATCTAATTAACTCAATTAGATGAAAAATTTATGAACATATGAAAGGACTTCATTCTCTGTATAAAGTTCTTTATTGAAATGACCCACTGTCCAGACCCAAATGGATTCTAAGAAGAATGCACAGCAAGTGGTGATTCAATGGTAGTCCAGATACATAGGAGAAACACCAGGGAAACACGAATACAAGCTAATTACCATGGCAGGGACTGGCAACTACCCTGCCATTTCAATTCATGGAACATATTTGTGATTGTAATTAAGTTGAAAAAAATATGATGGACGGCTAAAACTACCAGGATTCTCTTACTGGAATTATTCTAGAATAATTATATTAATTTCAATATTTAATACAATAATTGATATATAATACTAAAATTGCTTATGCATCTTAACAGTTTAAAAATTTCAAAGGGCCATTCTAGCAAAAAATTAGCTTTCCATTTCTGCATTGTTCTACATTTGACAATAGCCTAAGCCTACAACTGGCACAAGAAAAATGCCATTTTATTCTTTTCAGAGTATCTGTTTGCTTCTCCATCTTAAAACTGATCACATGGTATTTTCAGTGCCTTTTGATTTTGTGAATCATCTGATGTACCCCTGGAACAAAGGAGACTATGCATTTTATCTCTACTATTTATCATTGTACTTTGGCGCTTTGTGTGATTAATCTTTGAATGTTAGGCATTTTGTGAAAAACAGTAATATCTTCATGTGGATTTAATTTAGATTCTTGGAATCGTGATGTTGGAAATTATTATATCTGCTAGTGGTCATCTAATAGTTCTGTGAAGAATCTGTTCAACACTTTCATTTATTTTCCTGTTGAGTTATACATATTTTTAATCTACATGAGAAATTCCAATTATATATATACATATATATGTGTGTGTGTGTATATATATATATATATATATATATATATATATATATATATATATGTATGTAGCTTATTTTTTAGGTCACACCTGGCACTGCTCAGGGGTTAATCCTGGCTCTGTACTCAGGAATTACCCGGCAGTGCTCAGGGGGCTATATGGGATGCCAGCGATCAAACCCAGGTCAGCCACGTGCAAGGCAAACACCCTATTCACTGGACTATCACTCCGGCCCTGGAAATTCCAACTGGATGAGTTCTCATACATACATATAGATATGTGTTTGTTTGTGTGTGTATATACATATATGTATATAAACATATAAATATGCATGAAACAAATGAATCTTTCACTTAATCTTCTTTTAAATCATTAAGTTAAAGCTTATGTATCACATGTACTATGTTCCAAGAACAATGCATTTTAGAGATTAATAGGATTATTTAAAAATTATGGGCTGGAGTGATAGTCCAGCAGGTAGGGTATTTGCCTTGCACGTGGCCGGCCCATGCCGTCCGGGTTCAATCCCCAGCATTCCATATGGTCACCCGGAATGCCGCCAGGAGCAGTTCCTGAGTGCAGAGCCTGGAGAAACCCCCCAGGCGTTGCTGGGTGTGACCTCCCAAAAAATTATTCATATGTGTTTATAGAGAAAAAGCAAGAGTGACTTTTATAATAGTTAACTAGAAGAGGTATGATCTTTTCCCATTTCGATCCTTTAATTTTTCACCTAGTCATTCGATCATTCAAGTTATTTCAGTGTATTTTTATATGTGAGCTACTCTTCATTATAGGTCATAATTTAATTTCCTTGATGTTATGTAGCTCTATAATTATAACCTGCTAATATACCTGTTAATGAAATATGTATACATATATATCCATACATAATTATGTATACATGCATATACACTTAATGTGTCTAAACATTTATACACACAAATATATATATATATATATACACACTATACGCACTATACTGGGGAATACATATTTCTAGGATTGTTTATACAAATCTGTTTCTCTTTAAATATAAAATATATGGGTCATGTTGCAACTTTGTACAAGAGAACTTGTTTTTATATGTGTGAGGCGCAGGGCTAGATCACCATCACCTCTAAATTAATGATGAAAAAACGTTTTATGCCTTAAGTAACTTTCATACTCAAATGTTCTTTACTATTTAATATTATAAAAGATTTTTTGTTTTTAAAACTTTATTGGAGCATTTAATGTTTGCATTTTATGGTGTATTTTTATCTTATAACAATAGGATGTTTTTTAACTTTCAAGTTTGACAGACTAATCATATGAAAATTATATGAAACTAATTAAAGTAAATAATTAAATGATTGCTAAGTGTTGAATCTGTTTCCTTTCAGATTAAACATTTTCTAGCAGAAGACATATAAGAAGTCAAAACCTCATTCACAGAACTTACTAATTAATAGAAGATGCTTTTAAGGCAATCAATAAACCATTCAATAAGTACATCAAAAATATTTCTCATCAAAAACTCTCAGGAAGGACATATAAATATGGTATATAATTGGGCATAAAGGTATCGTGACATGAGGTTTGTATTTTTAATATTCAAATAATTCAGCATTTGAGACAAGCCACAGAACTAAAATTCAATGAAACAGAAACACTCCCAAACAGCTTCTACGAGGCACATATCTCCCTGATACCCAAAGCAGGGAGAGACAACACAAAGAAAGAAAACTACAGACCAATATCCCTGATGAACACGGATGCTAAGATCTTCAACAAAATACTAGCAAACAGAATCCAAAGACTCATCAAGAAGATTATATATCATGACCAAGTAGGATTCATCCGGGAATGCAAGGGATGGTTCAACATTCGCAAGTCAATCAACATAATACATCATATCAATAAAAAGAAAAAATAAAAACCATATGATCCTTTCAATAGACGCAGAAAAAAGCATTTGACAAGATCCAGCACCCGTTCATGATTAAAACGCTCCAGAAAATGGGAATTGAAGGGACTTTCCTCAAGATAGTTACAGCCATCTACCAAAAGCCCACAGCAAGCATCATTCTAAATGGGGAAAAGTTGAAAGCCTTCCCCCTGAGATCAGGAACAAGACAAGGTTGCCCTCTCACCTCTTTTATTCAATATAGTACTGGAAGTACTTCCCATAGCAATCAGAGAAGAAAAGGACATCAAGGGCATCCATATAGGCAAGGAAGAAGTCAAGCTATCATTATTTGCAGATGACATGATATTATACTTAGAGAACCCTAAACTCTCTACCAAAAAACTCCTAGAAATAATAGACACATATAGTAGCGTGGCAGGATACAAAATCAACTCCAAAGTCAGTGGCTTTCCTATATACAAATAACTGAAAGAGAAGAGAAAAGGATATTAAGGAAACTATTCCATTCACAATTGTGCCACAGAAAATCAAATACCTAGGAATCAACTTACCCAAGTATGTAAAGGACCTATACAAAGAAAACTACAAGACACTGCTCCAAGAGATAAAAGAGGACACAAGGGAAATGGAAACACGTTACCTGTTCATGGATGGGGAGAATCAACATTGTCAAAATGGTAATACTCCCTAGAGCTCTGTACAGATTCAATGCAGTCCCTATGAGGGATACCGATGACATTCTTCAAAGAAATTGACCAAATGCTCCTGAAATTTTTATGGAACAATAAACCCCCAAGGATAGCTAAAGCAATCCTCGGGAAAAAGAAGATGGGAGGCATCACCTTTCCCAACTTCAAACTGTACTACAAGGCAGTAGTAATTAAAACAGCATGGTATTGGAATAGAAACAGACCTGTGGACCTATGGAATAGAATTGAGTATCCTGACACCCAACCTCAAACACATGATCATTTAATCTTTGATAAAGGTGCAATGAGTCTAAAAATAGAGTAAGGGAAAGCCTCTTCAACAAGTGGTGTTGGGAAAACTGGGCAGCAACATGTAAAAAAATGAATTTGGACCTGTGTCTAACACCATGCACAAAAATCAGATCAAAATGGATTAAAGATCTCAATATCAGACTTGAATCCATAAAGTACATTGAAGAAAATATAGGAAAAACCCTCCATGACATTGAAGCTAAAGGCATCTTCAAAGGTGAAACATCACTAACAAAGCAACTAGAAGAAAAGATAAATATATGGGACTACATGAAACTAAAAAGCTTGTGCACCTCAAAAGAAACAGTGACTAAGATACAAAAGCAGTCCACAGAATGGGAAAGAATATTCACCCAATACCCATCTGATAAGGGGTTAATATCCAGGATATATCAGGCACTGGTAGAACTTTACAAGAAGAAAACAAACAACCCCATCAAAAAATGGGGAGAAGAAATGAACAGAAACTTCAGCAAGGAAGATATTCGAATGGCCAAAAAACATATGAAAAAATGCTCATCATCACTAATCATCAGAGAGATGCAAATCAAAACAACAATGAGATACCACTTTACACCACAGAGACTGGCACATATTCAAAAGAGCAAGAACAAGAAGTGCTGGCGTGGATGTGTGGAAAAGGGGACACTCATCCATTGTTGGTGGGAATGCCCGGCTGGTACAGCCTTTCTGGAAAACAATATGGACTTTCCTCCAAAGACTAGAAATTGAACTCCCATTTGACCCAGCCATACCACTCCTGGGAATCTACTCTGGGAAACCAAAAATACGCAGCGGAAACACCATCCCTACTTTTATGTTCATAGCAGCATTATTCACAATAGCCAGAATCTGGAAGCAACCAGAGTGTCCGAAAATCGATGACTGGATAAAGAAGCTTTGGTACATTTACACAATGGAATACTATGCAGCTGTTAGGAAAAATGAAGTTATAAAATTTGCCTATAAATGGATGGACATGGAGAAGATTATGTTGAGCGAAATTAGCCAGAAGGAGAGAGACAGATACAGAATGACTGCATTTATTTGCATGGCATAAATATATATGTACATATTATGATACCAACATCCAAGGTCAAGTGAAGCATATATCGGGAGTTCTTGTCAAAGGTGGAAATTATCACAAATGTGTGGGAGTCAGAGTTTAGGAAAGACAGAAAATGGAACAGGGTGCTAATAATAGTCGAGGGTACTAATGCCAACCTAGAACTGAGCATTAAATAGAGGCAAAAGGATTCACATGACAACCTTTTAATGTATGTTCTGTAATCCATAGTCTGGAAGGGAAGGAAAAGAGAACGAGAGAGAAAGCGAAAAGAAATAAAGAACCTTCCATGGAGCAGGGCTGGGGAAGGGGGGAGGGAACCGGGGATGTTGTTGGTGGGAGATGGGCACTGGTGGAGGGACGGGTGCTGAAACACTGTATGACCAAAACCCAACATGAACTTTTTAATTGTATATCTTTTTATTTGTATAGAGATGAGCACTGGTGGAGGGACGGGTGCTGAAACACTGTATGACCAAAACCCAAACATGAACTTTTTAATTGTAAAAAAAAATAAATAAAAAAATAAAGTGTAACATTCTTGGGAAAAAAAGTATAAATAAGAAGAGTACACATGGTATAGAGTTAATAGTGAGAGGGTTATGTCCATTTAAAAAAAATGACATTGGGGCCAGAGTGATAGTCCAGCAGGGAGGGCATTCGCCTTGCATGTGGCCAACCTGGTTTTCATCTCCAGCATCCCATATGGTCCCCAAGCACCAACAGGAATAATTCCTGAGTGCAGAATCAGGAGTAATCTCTGATTATCTCTGGCAGTCATCCAAAATTAAAAAAAATATGACATATGGCAAGGCCCAAGTGATAGTACAAATTGGACCCAAGTAATAGTGCAAATTGCTTGCCTTTTTGGTGCTGGCCCAGGTCAATTCTGGGGATTCATGGACTCCCAAGCATCACCGAAAGTGACATCAGGGAACAGAACCAGTATTATCCCCTGAAGATGACTGTGTGTGATCATCAAAAATAAAAATTAAATAAAATCATTGTAAGATGGTGTCTGAGTAGAAAGGATTGAGAATAAAGAGAAATCATAAACATTAAAACAATCGATGTGGCAGTTTTAACCACCTGTAAATTTATTTATTTAAATCAACTAAAATATAGTAGATTATTAAAGTCATTTCTTCATATGAGCTAACTTTCATTTCTAGTACTCAGCCAATAGACATAAATGGCTTGTGGCTGTTTTATTAAATGTCATAGATACAGAGATAGTACTTTATCACAGTGTTCCTTTGAACAGGACTGCTCTGGATGGAAGAGCACGAACAACACTCCAGTAATCTGAAGATAAATGACTGAAGGAGACCTTAGAGAAAATTTGAAATCAAGCTGTGGCAGCATTTGAAGCTGATTTTTTTTAAAAAAAATAAATGGTGACAAAACATATAAACTAGTGTTCTTTATGGTAGGACTAAGAGAGGTTTCAACGGGAAGAGACTGCCCTTATCTGAACTATATCTATGGTAGCACAAATACATGAAAATGTGGAGCTATTTATAAATACTCACTTTACTATAGTATACTTTGTCTATTTGAATACTTGTTCAACTGGTTCAATAATTGGGCTCAGTATTGGGGATCACTAGATTCACCCTGTCAGAGTTCAGTGTTCAATGCAGTGCAAGAGATCCAACCCAAATCTTCAAGCATGCAAATTATGGGCCTTCAGAGCCCAAATTATGAGCTCTAGGACCCTTTTGACAGCAACACTCTTAACAAGGGATGTTGCAATAAAAGTATGAGACAAAAAACTTTCCTCCTGCATTTTACATTCTCAGATGAACTTGTTGAATGTTACTTAAGTCGATTAACTACCTTCATGTACTTCAACAAATCTAGCAGATAGATATATCAGCTCTCATTTTATTTATTTATCTATTTGTTTATTTATTTATTTATTTTTTGCTTTTTTGGGTCACAACCAGTGACGCTCAGGGATTACTCCTGGCTCTCTGCTCAGGAATTACTCCTGGCGCTGTTCAGGGGACCATATGGGATGCCAGGGATCGAACTCGGGTCAGCCACGTACAAGACAAACGCCCTACCCGCTGTGCTATCGCTCTGGGCCCTCAGCTCTCATTTTAGAAGGGAGAATAATTACTGGTTCTAAATTCCAATTTATGCCATATTTCTAACAAGAAAGTTATATTACAGTTACACCGATTTGCTCGAGCTGGCAACAGTAATGTCTCCATTCTTTGGGAATGAGGTCCATTATTGTTACTGTTTTTGGCATATCAAATACACCACGGGTAGCTTTCCAGTGTCTCCCGTAGTTCTGGTTTCATCCCAGGGTACTCAGTCATTTTCTATGTCAGACCATCGACTATCCAGGCCCCATGGAGCAGAGCACTGGGTATAGAAATTCATGGTAATATTCACTATCACTATCACTGTCTTCCTGTTCATCATCAATTTGCTCGAGCGGGCTCCAGTAACATCTCCGTATGTCCTGTCTCATGCTAGAAGAGCCCAATGACATCTGCTCGCTCCATGAACATAAAGAGCCTCAAACCATTATATTAGGTCATGGGAATGACCTAACATAATTGTTACTGGTTTTGGCATATCAAATACGACATGGGCAGCTTGCCAGGATTGCCATGAGGGTGGCATACTCTTGTAGTCACCTCTAAATATAGCACTTATTGATGAAAGTATAATAAAATACTTAAAAAGATTTCTCATTTTTTAAAAAGTCAATATACAGTCAGAGTTCTACACAGGTCAGATCATATCATTTTCAGAGCAGCAACAAGTCATCTGGGTTCTCTGGAAGGTGGTATAAAACATGTGGGTCATACTGTTCTCCAGACTCAGGGACTCTTACGCTGTGTCTCTCCTGGGGAAAATCTGTAAATAACAGGACTATCCAGCCCTCACTAAAAAACCCAGTAATACACTGGTATGTGCAAAACAGACATTCCAGTTCCATTCAAGTTGCAGTGACCTGCACAATTCCATTTGTACTTGGAGCCATTATAGTCTACTGTGTATACCGTATTTATTTGCTCATCTTTATTTGTTCATTTGTCATTAGCCATTTTGGTTTTTCCCATATCCTGGCTATTGTGCTAAGTACTGCAATTAACACAGGTCTGACTGTATCTTTTCATACTATTTGACTTAAAAAAAGAACTCAATGACAGTTGCTCTAATTCTTGGCATTTAAAATGCTTAAAAGTTGCTAAGTGTGTATCTTAAGTCTTTACATGAAAGCTAAATGTAAAAAGAAAAAAGAAAACTAGGTGTAGCTTTCACCAGTGACAACTGACAATCTGTCTCATACTCGTTTCCCATAATGTATACCGAATAATTTTTTAATACCAGTCATGGTGATATTACACTCTAAAAAACTCTTACAGCATGCAACATTTTTTAAAATTGGTTAAAGTATTTGAAAATTGCCGAAAACTAGACCATGGGTGAAAGAATACTATTGAATGTATTTGTTATGTTCCTGGAGCAAGCAGGTGCCCTTGGGCTCTACTTGCATGAGACAGGTCATATGGAGATGTTATTGGTGCCCGCTCGAGCAAATCGATGATGAATGGGAAGACAGTGACAGTGATGGTTCTATGGATTTTAATAATTTATTTGAGCATCACTGCAGATTTCACATCCCTACCAACTTTATGAAAAAAGGCTTCATTTCCATTTTTTGTGAAAAAGTGGCCAAAGTCAAGATTTAGAATTTTACAAAACTTTTCCATGATTGCCCCAATAAATGAAATGATCTATCATGATATAAGCCAGCATCATTTGTGTGCAAAGGCCACCTCTATGTATTATCCAAGGACGATAGAATTCTAGGGTTCTGAATTCCATGTTCATATTTAGAAAGGGGCTAGCCTAATATTTATTGACTTGATGAATTGTGGAATATGAGAGAAAGTAAATACTGAACTAGAGAACAGTGCTGAACATTTAGATTGCATAACTGTGACTGACATCACACTATTCCTGTGAATAAACCCTAAATTCAAATCATTATTACTGTAACCACATTTGTACTGATAGGTCTTTTTAAATGTAGATATGATGATCTTTTATGTTCCCCAAGCCTCTGAGTATGGTCTCCATTACCAAGGACTTCATGATCTGATTTATTTAAAATACAAATGTGCACTCACTTCAAAGAAAAGGGTTTGGTATCTACCATGAAAAGCAATAAAAAAATAAAACGTCAGAGGAAGAAGAAAAGAGAAGACCCACCAAAGAGAGCATAAAGGACTAAACTTTGAAGAGAAATATCCTTGTTTTCTCTTTTACAGTAGTTTTCACTAATGCTTGCAGAACACAAGAAACTCAGCAAAGCAAATGTCTGTGCTTCTGCGATGGTCATGGATCATGATGAATGAGCAGCTCAGTTCAGAGTTAAAGGCAACAACTTCCTCTAAGCAGCTAACTAGGAGTTCCTTTCATGAAGGTTTTTTACTTGTTTTATTTATTTTTATTTTTTAAGTACTTTATTATACCACCATTAGATATTCAATTACAAAGATGTTCATAAGATGTTCATAGTTGGGTTTTGGTCATACAGTGTTCCATCACCCATCCCTCCACAGTGCCCAATTCCCACAACCAACGTCCCTGATTCCCTCCCCCTCCCCTAGACTGCCTCCATGGCAGGTTCTTTATTTCTTTCCCTTTCTCTCTATTTCTTTCTCTTTTCCTTCCCTTACACATTGTGAATTACAGCGCATACATTAAAAGTTTGTCACGTGTGTCTTTTTTGACTGTATTTAATGCTCAGTTCTAGGTTGGTATTAGCACTTTCAATTATGGTTAGCACACTGTTCCATTTTCTATCTTACCTAGCCTCTGACTCCCACATGTTTGTGATAACTTCCAACTTTGACAAGACCTCCTGACCTATGTTTCACTTGACCTTGGATATTGGTATAATAATATGTAAATATATATATATATATATATATATATATATATATATATAATTATGTCATGAAAATAAATGCAGTCATTCTATATCTGTCTCTCTCCTTCTGGCAAATTTCACTCAACATGATCTTCTCCAGGTCCATCCATTTATAGGCAAATTTCATAACTTCATTTCTCCTAACACCTGCATAGTATTCTATTGTGTAGATAAACCAAAGCTTCTTTATCCAGTCATCAATTCTCGATTCTCGGGCACTCTGGTTGTTTCCAGATTCTGGCTATTGTGAATAATGCAGCTGTGATCATAAAAGTAGTGATGGTGTTTCTGCTGCATATTTTTGGCTTCCCAGGGTATATTTCCAGGAGTGGTATGGCTGGGTCAAATGGGAGTTCAATTTTAGTCTTTGGAGGAATGTCCATATTGTTTTCCAGAAAGGCTGTACCAGCAGGCATTCCCACCAACAGTGAATGAGTGTCCCCTTTTCCCCACTTCCACACCAGCACTTGTTCTTGCTCTTTTGGATATGTGCCAGTCTCTGTGGAGTAAAGCAATCCTGGGTAAAAGAAGATAGGAGGCATCACCTTTCCAAACTTCAAACTGTACTACAAGGCAGTAGTAAGTAAAACAGCATGGTATTGGAAAAAAAAACAGAATAGAATTGAGTATCCTGACACCCAACCTAAAACATATGATCATTTAATCTTTGATAAAGGTGCAGAGTCCAAAATGGAGTCACAAAAGCCTCTTCAACAAGTCGTGTTGGAAAAACTGGGCATCAACATGTAGAAAAATGAATTTGGACCTGTGTCTAACACCATGCACAAAAATAAGATCAAAATGGATTAAAGATCTCAATATCAGACTTGAGTCCATAAAGTACATTGAAGAAAATATAGGAAAAACCCTCCACGACATTGAAGCTAAAGGCATCTTCAAATGTGAAACATCACTAACACAACAACTAGAAGAAAAGATAAACATATGGGACTACATGAAACTAAAAAGCTCTGCACCTCAAAAGAAACAGTGACTAAGATATAAAGGGAGTTCACAGAATGGTGAAGAATATTCACCCAATACCCATCTGATAAGGGGTTAATATCCAGGATATATCAGGCACTGGTAGAACTTTACAAGAAGAAAACAACTAACCTCATCAAAAAATGGGGAGAAGAAATGAACAGAAACTTCAACAACCTAGAAATTCGAATTGCCAAAAACATATGAAAAAATGATCATCATTAATCATCAGAGAGATGAAAATCAAAACAACAAGGTTTTTTACTTGTTTTAGAGAAAAAAAATACAGAGTTCCTGGGTGCTGCCACGGCTCTATACTGGAGTGCTGGCAGTGGCTCTTGGTGACCCTGCATTCAAAGCAATACTCAATCCTTTGAAGTTAGGAGCGTTTCCCCAATTCAGAGGCTTTCCCACAAGGTCAGCTGATAAGGCAGGGATGTGAAGACACTTGCAGAACTAAATCCCTGCTGCTGTTCTCTTGTATCTGTCACAGCTGATGCATTTTCAATGCTGGACATCTAGGTCTTGAGTCCAAGGAATCCTTTGTCAAACTCCAACCATTTAATGTTCCAAAGAAAATTAACTTTCGCTGATCATTTTCTCTTCCTCTCTTATTTCATTTCCTCACTAAATTTTTGCCTTAGTAACTCCCACCACAGAATGAATCTGCCTTCCACAGAACGTATCTGGTCTCCAAAGACCACTTTCCCCAGCAATGCTATCATACACTGCTCCTGATAAGTCAGTCCCTTTTTAATGCTATTGCATCTACATTTGATTTTGAAAATGCAGGATTTCCTTTGTTTTTATAGTCCAGTGCTATGACGTGTTATATATCTATAGTATATACAGTTGTCTGTCAGCACTTTTACAACTTTTGGATATTTTGACTAAAGTTGCAAAGAACATAGGGTGTATATGACTCTTTGAACCAGTATTTGCACATTCCTTTGGTAACTAACTAGAAGTGGGATAACAGAATTGGACAGAATTACTGTTTTTAATTATTCCACAAAGGTTATACCAATGTGCATTCCCACAAATGTTCCCTCACTAGGAATCTGGCGTAGCAGATTTTTTACAGATATCCACAATGAGAACATTCAGGGAAGACTCATACATGAAAAGAAATTTTCTCTTTTTTTTGCATTTTGTTTGATCCTATTTGAAGGCTGCAGAGATTGTGCTGCATAAATTCTTCGAGTATAGCTTCACAAGCATCCACTACAAAGTTGGGACTTTCAGAGTTCTCCTGTCTCATGGCTATGTCTCTTAGCTGTTTAGTTCATGATAAATGAGGAAAGATGATTCATCATTCTCTTCATTGGTTTCTATATACTCATCCCTGGCTTTATAGAAATAGGGAAAATATGGCATATCCTGTGTTTCTGTTTTTTCTCCCTAGAAGCTAATAAAAGGTAAGTTCTCTCCTCTCTGGTGACTACTCGTTAGATAAAACTAACCTGTCCAAAGGGACAGTTATGATAGAGAAGGGACCAGTGTGGCAATACTAGAAAAGATCACTCTGGATAAGAACTGAATGTTGAAAGTAGGCAAAGGGTTATACAAAATAATACAATGTTTGAATTTAAAGATAGAGAGAAGAGAGAGAGTGAGAGGGAGGGAGGTAAGGAGGGAGGGAGAGAGAGAGAGCGAGAGAGAGAGAGACCTGGCTATCCATAGAGGCAGACAAGGGGTAGATGGATGAGAAGGAAAAATGGAAAATATATACTGGTGTTTATGAGCCTCTGTTATAAGAGTTAGCATCAATATGATTGGATATTTTCCCCACAAATTGGAACCCTGAAGTACCTTGATAGATATAGGTTTGGGATTAATAACAGAATGTATTAAAAAGAGAATTTCTGTGCATATTACAGGGAGAGAAGATAGAACCAATAGCAATGATTGAGAGCAAGAGAGAGTAGGGTAGGAGCCAGAAAATAGAAATAAACTTAGATGAAGAAATTCAGTCACATCCCATGACTTTCCCAAACTTCAGATTCCATTGAGTTCACATTCTATTATGGTGATTTCTTGTATATTTCTTGTGTAAAATTTTACTGTTTTTAAGCCCTGAATTAATTGATGCCAAAAACAAACAAAAAAAGCAGACAAAATGCTGAAAATAAATATAAACGTAAAAAGGGGGCTGGAGCACTAGTACAGAAGGGAGGGCATTTGCTTCGCATATAGCTAACCTGGGTTCAATTCCTGCATCTCATATGGTCCTCAGAGCACTGCCAGGAGTAATCCTTCAACAACACCAGATGTGACCCCAAAAGCAAATAAGAGTAAAAATAACAATAGTAGTAATAGTAATAATAATAATTAACAAAAACATAAAAACCCCTAGCATGTATAATTCAAAGGGAGTTTGGACTTCTTTTGATCTTCAAAGAGAATTCTACCTAGCTGTTTGTTGTTTTCTTTCATTTGGGGAGACACACCAAGTATACTCAGGGTTTACTTAGGCTCAATGCCTGAGTGTGCCTGACAGTGCTTGGAAGACCTTATGAGCAAGAAGTGGAGCAGCTCAGCCAAATGGAAGTTAAGTGCTCTATTTGCGATAACCTCTCAAACCCTCTGTATTTGTTTAATATACCTAGCTCCCCAGTTGGCACTTAGATAAAATTCATTTTTTTTCTACCAAATTCTTAATCTGGGGAATTTATTAAGCCTGTAAAGGGTAGAACAGAATTACAGACCCCTTATCTAGTTGTATTTGAGGACCAGACTATCAGACTATGATGTGCCAGTGTCTGGTGGTATCTAAAAATTTCCCTCAAGTCTCAAGCACATAGTTCTTGAGAATCTCGATCACGATCTTCCCGTTAATCATCTATTTGCTAGAGCGGGCACCAGTAATATCTCCATATGCCCTGTCTCATGCCAGTAGAGCAAAGGGCATCGGCTTGCTACAGGAACATAAAGAGCCTCAAACCATTATATTAGGTCATGGGAATGACCTAATATAATTGTTACTGGCATTTGGCATGTCAAATACAACACGAGCAGCTTGCTAGGCTTGCCGTAGGGAGGCATATTCTTTAAACACCTCCAAATAAAGCATTTATTGATGAACTGCGCGGCCGCGAGCCGGGCTGTGATGGGCTGGTCGGCTGGGTAGAGTTCTGAAGAGAGGGAAGTCCGGATGTGGAAAATGGCGGCGCCGTGGAGTGGGTGGGGGGTCGTCTGGCTTGTTGTGAGGTTCTGCCGGGGTGGTGGGCCAAGGCTAGAACCCCCATGCCTCCCGACTGCCTCATGAACGGCTGGGCACAGGGAGAGCAAGGAACCGCTCTGCCCCATGTCTAAGAGTCTCTGGACCAGCATACCTGGGCGGATTGAGGAAGAAACTGATCTTAGCCAAAAGGCCGAGAAGTGATCGGTTCTTGAGAATGTAACTCAATATATATTCTTTGCAATTCTGACTTCCCACGTGTGCTTATTAAAGATGTGCACATGCAACATTGTAGGAGAGACCGAATTTAGATTTAAAGCAGAGCAAAGAGAACTCAGGTGGGATGGAGAAAGAAAACAAAGGATGAGGATCAGACGCTTTGAGCAGCCTGCGCTGATTCTACTCAGGGAAACCAGACTAGCAGGAAGATGGCCAAGGGGCCAAGACTACATACATCCTTTCTACCTTCCCTCTCCATTTCTGAACCCTCCCACCTTCCTGCATATAAACATGTATCTCATTATGTTTTCTCATCAACAAAACTACCTACCTTCTCAGTTTGTTTGGGAGCAAGCTGTAAGACTGGCTAAATGACTTAACCACCTTGGCCTCAGACATTTTGCTTGTAAAATATGGTGTTGGGATATTATGGAGTCAGGTCAAAGGGCTGATGGTTGTTTTGCATATGGGAGATTCCGATTTAATTCCTGGTCTCACATGATCCCTGAGGATTAACAACTGCCAGTTTTGTCCACTCCAAATAAAATGAATTGCTAGAAAAGATGATTTCAAATATCTTTTCTGGTATTGTTTTGTTATGAAAGAAACTTTTCATTTTGTAAAATCCACTCCATTTGACTTTCAAGGATCTGAGCATCAGAACATTCTGCCCAATAGCATGTTTTCTTTATCATCTGTGGTTTCAATTGTGTTTAAATGGCCAGAAGAGAGATGCTATGGGATATTAATAAACCAGTGACTAATGTGACATTAAAGACTTAAGACAAAACACCATGCAAGAGTTAATGGCTGAATATTCATCAGATGAAATATTTTTTATCTCAAAATTAAACTAGTAAAAATGCTCAAAATGCTTTAATTTGTAACTGATTTTTACTGAAGACTATAGCAAAATATGGTTCTGATTTCAGCTTGGTGGAACAATGCCTGAAAACTTTTTCATATGTTTTTTATCTTTCAGTACAATTTACTATTTGTATTCACAACACAGTATTTCTTTTTATATTTTTATTTTTGCTTTTGGGGTCACACCCAGCAATGCTCAGGGGTTTCTCCTGGCTCTGCACTCAGGAATTACTCCTGGAGGTGCTCGGGGACCATATGAGATGCTGGGGATCAAACCTGGGTGGGCATGGGCTGGCCAGTGCAAGGCATACACCCTTCCCACTGGGCTATCGCTCCAGTCCCACAACGCAGTATTTCTTATTGGTAAAGAACTTTCAAAGAATGTCTCTTCTTTCACACAAGTTTTTTCATCAAATTCTCTTTCCTTTGATGCTGAATTTGGAGAATTTTACACAAAACTAAGTAAATATAACTTTTATGATATGATGAAATTCAGTATAATTTCATCTTCTGAGATAAATGAAATTACACACATACCCCTGGGATCATCTAAGGAGCAAATTGAAAGTGAAAGTTCAAGCAAAAAATTTAGTTACTATAGGAAAGATAATTATTAGGGTGAGTCTCATTGACTTAACGTTTAATTTTGTTTGGGGAAAAAGGGTTCTGGCAATATAAAAATCAGTTAAAAACACTAAAAGGAATATATTTTGACTGAGGGATATTTTTTTCTTTCCTTACCACTAAACTTACTTGCTAAGACTTTAAAGATTTCCACGTAGTATTTCTATGCCTTCCATTGGATTTTTTTTGTCTGTGCTTAGCAGTCACAAAGCAAAGAATGTAATGTGTACACCTTCTTGGGTTCCATCTGAGCAGCTCTTTAAATTACACACCCTGATGTACAAGGCTGCCTGAGCAACTGAAGAGTTGTTGCTAATAGGGTTTCCTCTGCTTGCTATAATGGAAGGCTGCTTTATTTCTTTAATGCAGTGTAGCTAGTTATCCCTCAGTCTTTCTTCACACATATAAACACTAAATGAGACTTCTGGATCACACTGCTAATCCAAATTTTGTAACTGGTATGAACTTGTAGGGTTTGATTATATGTAAAAGAAGATAAAATTAAATTGAAATATTTTTGTTGATCCTTGTGACTAAAGACAGATGCTGGAAATGCAGAAAGGAAATGTTATTAGAAAGTAGACTACATACATAAATGAGGAAAGGCCCTACCTGCTGTAAAATGGCTCCAGCATGTGCTGTGGTTTTGCAGATGAACCTAAATGCCCAGAAGGGAGGACCTTTGCCTTGCATATGGTCCACCTGGGTTGGATCCCTGACATCCCACATGGTCCCCTGAGAACCACCAGGAATAATTCCTGAGGTCAGAGCCCAAAGAGACCTCTAAGCATCTCCGGGTGTGACCCAAAAAGCAAAAGATAAGAAATGCACCCTTATTCAAAGCTTTACACTCTTTTGATCACAAGAAAAAGAAGACTGACGAAGAACAAATGTGGGTCAGGAAATGACCTAACCAAATGCATATAAATGCAAGGTGTAGGACTGTCCTTTTACTCAAGTGGTGTGTCCTAGGACACAGAATAAAATACAAACATGCGGGCAAAACGTGATCATAATCTTACTCTTGCCTAACTTGCAGCTTCATCTCTAGTCGGGCTTTGCCACTGCAGACCCTGCATTCAAGTTCATGTCAAATGGCTGACACTTCATACTTTGTGCTTACAAACTTTAAAAATATTCTACTGGGGCTGGAGCGATAGTCCAGCGGGTAGCGTATGTGCCTTGCATGCAGCCGGCCCATGCTGGCCTGGGTTCGATCCACGGCATCCCATATGGTTCCTTGAGCACTGCCAGGTGTAATTCCTGAGTGTAGAGCCAGGAGAAACCCCTGAGCATTGCCGGGTGTGACCCCAAAAAGCAAAAAAAAAATACTATACCACAGTGAGATATACAGTTACAAAAGTGTTCATATTTGGGTTTCAGTCATAAAGTGTTCCAGCGCCCATCCCTCCATCAGTGCCCATTTCCCTCCACCAATGTCCCATGATTCCATCCTGCCCCAGCCTGTGTCTAGAGCAGGCAATTTTCACTTTTCTCTCTCACTGTCTCTCTCTTTCTCTTTCTCTTCCTCCCTTCTTTTATACACTGTGGCTTGCAATACATACTGTTAGAGATTATCATGTATATCCTTTTGCCTACCTTCAATGCTAGGTTCTACGCTAGTATTATCATTTACAATAATTATTAGTACACTGTTCCTGTTCCATTCACTGTATTGCCTAACTTCTGACTCCCGGACATTTGTAGTAGGTTCTACCCACTGAAAATACCTCCTGATCCATGTTTAGTCTGGCCTTGGAAATTGGTATCGTGCTGTTTTTTATATCTCACAAATAAATGCAATCATTATATATCTGTCCTTTTCCCTCTGGCTAAGTTCACCAAGCATGATCCTCTCCATGTCCATCCATTAATAAGAAAATTTCATAAATTGTTTTTTTCTAACAACTGCATGGTATTCCTTGTGTAAATGTACCACAGTTTCTTTTTTCCAGTCATCAGTTCTTGGGAACTCTGGCTGTTTACCAATTCTGGCTATTGTGAATAGCACTGCTATGAAAATTAAAGTGCAGATGGTATTTCTGCTGTCTGTTTTTGGCCTCCCAGGATATATTCCCAGGAGTCGTATGGCTGGTTCAATGGGAGCTCAATTTCTATTCTTTGGAGGAATGTCCATATTCTTTGCCAAAAGGCTGTACCAGTTTACATTCCCACCAAAAATGGATGAGGGTACCCTTTTCCCCACATCCACACCAGCACTTGTTGTTCTTGCTCTTTTGGATAGACGTCAGTCTCCATGGTATGAGATGATATCTCATTGTTAAACCCCCATGGATAGCTAAAGCAATCTTTGGGGAAAATGATGGGAGGCATCACCTTTCCCAACTTGAATCTGTACTACAAAGCAGTAGCAATTAAAACAGAATGGTAATGGAAGAAAAATAGACCTGTGGACCTATGGAATAGAGTTGAGTATCCTGACACCCATCCTCAAATGCATGATCATTTAATCTTTGATAAAGGAGCAAAACATACAAAATGGAGCAAGGAAAGCCTCTTAAACAAGTGGTGCTGGGAAAACTAGGCAGCTACATGTAAAAAATGAATTTGGACCTCTGTCTAACACTATGCACTAAAATCAGATCAAAATGGATTAAATATCTCAACATCAGAATTGAATCCATAAAGTGCATTGAAGAAAATATAGGAAAAACCCTCCATGACATTGAAGCTAAACGCATCTTCAAAGATGAAACATCACTAACAAAGCAATTGGAAACAAAGATAAACATATGGGACTACATGAAACCAAAAGCTGTCTTCACCTCAAAAGAAACAGTGACCAAGATACAAGGAGAGACCACAAAATGGGAGAGGATATTCACCCAACAAAAGGCTAGGCCAGCCCCTGCCTGTGTCCTACATAGCTCCTAGGGCTTGCTCAGCATGCAGGCGGCCACACTGGCCAGACTTGAGGGGGGAATTTGGGCCCCTCCACCCATTCCTCAGACTCCATGTCTTTGTGTGTGGCCCAGAGCTATGAGTCACCACAGCCAACAGCCGGAATTCAGACACTGCAGATCCACAGCTGTGCAGTTCGGCTTCATGTGGAGCAGCCCATGGAGTTCCAGGGGGAACGGTAAAAGGCTTGTCCAGCCCCTTGCCATGTCATACATATCTACAATCTTAGACTATAATGGATTTTAGCACCAGGTCCTTCCCAGGATCTTTCTCATTTACACACTGTAATGATCATTCTAGTTGCAACAAACTGGAGATGTTATGGGGAATGAGGAATTATGATGTCACATTAGAACTCATTATTGAATATTCAAATAGAGACATCATACATTGTTGATGTATCTGTAGGGCAAGCCACAAAGTGTAACAGAAGAGAAAGAAGAACAAGGAGAGAGACAAAGAGATAGAGAAATAAAATGTGCCTGCAATAGGGGCAGTCAGGGTTTAGGTGGTGGGGGCATGAGTTGGATATGGGTGGTGGGAATTTGGCACTGGTGGAATGATAGTGCTGGAATGTCAGGGCGCTCCGCCAGGGTCCCCGACAGTGCCGGGAAGGGAGTTCCCTTCTACCTCCGCCGGGCGAGGAATGGATGAACACTCAGGAATCCGATGAGGTTTTAAAAAGCTTTACTTATCACAGGTTCAGGCATACAAATCAGCAAAAGGAAAAACCCGATGCTTAGGATTCCAGGCTAGAACCCCAGCCACGTGTAGGCCAAGATGGCGACCACCACGTGTAAAGCTTCCAAGGGGAATAAACGCTCACAAGGCGAGATCCCACCGGAAGAAGAAGCCCGGGAGAGCGGGAACCCGCTAGTTTATACCCCCCCCCCTCCCGCAACTCAGACCTTCCTCCCGTTGTTATGGAAAGCAGGGAGGGTCCAATGCCCTTAGGTAGTCCCTCCCTGTATCTCACCTAGGGCCTTTACTGTGCTAATGTTTTGAGCCGAATGCCTTTGAAATGTAGAGAAGGGGGTTTCTGAGATGGCATGTCACTGTACCAAAGATCAACACCAATGCCAGTTAAATATTTCTCCAAGCCTTCACAAGTCTCCTCTACTTCATTGTAGTTTTATATTTTATCAGGGAGCCATGCTTGTTTGTTTGGAAGCAAACAGCATTTCTCTCTGGTCTAATTACTTAGGTGTCCTTACGTGGCCAGGCTAATATGCTGGTAAGATCTAGCTAGTCCCACGATGATTGTGATAGCATGGGAGAATATTTATACCAGCTAGTACAGCATACATGGTCGGATAGACTGCCACATTTAGACTACCCCTTATCTACGGAGTGATTTGCGAGAGGCAATCCAGAGCAGATGCAGCGGCCCCTAGGAGTCCTGCAACACTGGAACACTATGGCAGAGACTCAATTATGAAGATCCTTGTAACTGTATATCTCACATGGTATAATAATATAACATTAGCCAAATACCCATCTGATAAGGGGTTAATAGCAGGGGTGTATTAGGCACTGATAGACTTAACAAGAATAAAACAGCCAACCTCATCAAAAAATGGGGAGAAGAAATGAACAGAAACTTCAACAAGAAAGAAATTTGAATGGCCAAAAGACATATGAACAAATGCTTTCTCACATTTTAAATTTGTTCTTTAGAACCTGCATATGTTCCTTATCATGCCAGCACGACCACGCCTCCTTTGCTATAGCATCTTTTTCTCAAAAAACTCCCTCCATAGTAGGCCTCTTTAGAATTTCTTTCCTTCCTATGCCCCCCATTCCAATTTGGCAATTTTCATTGGTGATCTCCTTGGAATACACTGGAGGCCTCAGTTGAGAAATGCTGCTGTAAAATTCCTCAAAAACCTTCAGGCAAATTGATTCAAAATTGCATTACTCTGTCACTTTATTGAATGCACTAACCCTAAACAATGGGTTCATACTTTCAGCACTTTAAAAGCTCTATTAATATTAGTGTAGGCGCAATACCTACTTGCTGGTTGTTATATGACAGCACTTCTATTTCCTATGAAATGATTTTGTTCATTTTGTTTCTTATGAAATGGTTGCTATTTTCTTTTTAACCCAATTTATAATGAGGAAACAAATGTACAGATAAAGAAAATATTTCTCCTGTTACCTTGTTGGCCAATAACATTTGAGTCTGCTTGGTAAAGAGCCTTAGAGAGCAAAACAGTACTTCAGTCTGAATCAAAATGTTGTTGTCCTTCTCTTCATTATTTTCTTCAATTCACTGAGAAACTGGTTAGGTGACAGGCAATGGAAGAGACTCTCACTTTGGGTTGTTGATTACCAGGAGCATGGTCGGCACTGGCCTCGCAGTGCTCACCTGCTCCTGGCTCTTTGTCTTTCCCAGCGTGTCCAGTTGCAAGAAATCCTTTCCTACGCAAAGATTCAAAATCTGTTTGTTTCAAATCCTTAAGACCACTTCCCCTGCATATAGTCTTAAACTCTCTCTTGCCAAGGTTTGTTCGGTTCATACTTTTGAAGTCTCCATCTGTTTGGAGAAGAGACAGAGTCATATATGGGAGGCAATGGATGCTGTAATGGTTTGACTGAAGAATCAAAGCTGTTCTTTCCAAGCCTTCCCCCCCCCCCCGACAAGTTGTACTGACTCTAATTGTAACCAATTTGGAAGTTCCAGTTGCATCTGCTACGATAAAATATGTACAGCTGTAGAAATAATAAAAATGAAAACTCACTCTGGTAGGGGAAAGGAAAAAAGGAAAAAATCTTTCACAAATTGCCACTGAGTACTTAAAATGAAAATGTTGCCTTCCTATCAAATAGCATTGCAATTTCCCACGGTGCAGCTTTTTTCTGCTCGTAAGCACGAACAAAATGGATGTTTTCTTACATGCATCTCTCCACAGTTGCATTGTGGTTTCAAGATTTTAACCATAGCCTTTTAATAAACTCAAAACTGTTGAGCTAATAGCACATTTTAAGTCATCATAAAATACAACTATTACTGTCTTGAAAAGGCCCAAGTATTACCAAAACTCCTTTTTAGAGTGTGGGAGTATTCTAGATACAATTTTCATTTATCCATTCCCATTCTGTTCCAGATGTACATCTAGCAGATGGTTAAACACAGTATGATGAGTCAACTGAAGTCAGATCCTTCAAGCAGTCAAACTGTGGTAGTCAAAATGGAAGGGGCAGAGAAGGAAGAGGATATGTTTTATTGTCCCTTACTGTTTGCCACATGATAGTCTTCAAGCCTCAGGAAAGGGATTATCTCATTCATAATGGAAACTCTCTGGCTTAGAAACTTTCAGAAATCTTCACTCCTGCTCAGTCAGAGTCAGAAATTCAAGTCACTAACCCAGGATTTATCTATTGTCAGGAGGCTGATAGGGCGTGGCCTCATCCAGCAATCTGTAACTCTTATTAGTAGATCTTGTTCTGTCTAATCGGCCTTAAATTCTACTTTCTACTTTATTATTGGCTTTAAGTAAATTATTTAACATCTTTGTGCCTCAGTTTCCCTATGTGTAATAATGAATTCATAATAAGATTCCATTTTGACTGGCTTTTATGATAATAAAATGTAAATGGCATTTTATAAATGGTGCCTGTGTATAACTGATGCTTAATATCAGTTCTAGAGAAAAACTAGGAGATATACAACATATATATATATATAATATAACATATATAATATCACTTGCATCACTTGTCTTCCCTTTGTTCATTGATTTGCTCCAGTGGGCACCAGTAACATCTCCATACATCCTGTCATAAGCAAGTGTTGCCCAAGGGCATATGCTTGCTTCAGGGACAGGAAAAGTCTCAAATCATTCCTTCAGGTCATGGGAATGAGTTCCACAATCTTTACTGGTTTTTGGAGAATCAAATATAACACAGGCAGCTTGCCAGGCTCTGCCATGTAGGTAGTATACTCTCAGTAGAAGGCTCTCATCTCGAGCATTTACTGATGAACCTTAAAGGGAAAAGATCAAGTTTTCTCTTGGGTGGAGCTCTGAGGAACTGTGGAGTTGAAAATGACTGACCTCATGATATGTAGGATGCTCTGGCATAATATGATAATCATATAATATATAATATTTAATGATATATTTATTATATATAAATGTGTATACATGCATTTTGGTCTAGAGAATTTTTGCACTCAGGAATTACTTCTGGCGGTGCTCAGGGGACCATATGGGATGCCGGGGATCAAACCCAGGCCGGCACAGGCCGGCTGCGTGTAAGGCAAACGCCCTACCCTCTGGGCTATCGCTCCGCCCCTGGTCTAGAGAATTTTTATGCCTTATCTCAACTTTATGCAGTGGGCATGAAAAATAGACTATTTATTATAGACTAATACATTGATGCTCAAGTAGCTCAAAATGTGGTTGAACCTACAGAGTTAATACAGAATTTTACTTTAAATTTGAATTCCCTTTATATGTTTGTGTCATATTTCACCATCAATAGTTATAGATATGTATCTACTTTGTTCTGTGTTTTGGTTTATGGCTAGACCTGGCTTACCCTTATCTTATTCTTGGTTCTGCACTCAAGGTTCACTATGGTAGGGGTGGGGTGACCATATATGTTGGTGAACTATCAAGGAAAGCACCAGTTGGTTGTTTCTCCAACTCCCTCTTCAGTCACTTTTAATGTTCACTTTTATAGCTTCACCTCTAGATTATATGCATATCATGCTGTATTCCCAGCATCGGGACAGTATTTGCTATTCATTCTCTCTCACAGAGACTGAATGAGAGGAAAACATTTCAATTGTGGGATGCCAGACCACAGATAAAGACTATAGTAGGCCTAAAATATTCTCTATTTCTGAACTGTTTATCTCAGTACTGGTAAGGAAGTTCTTCCCATTCTTTTGTACTTTGAATCACATGTTTAAAAAAGGGGGTGCATAGAAAATTAAATAATTAGGAATCAGTTTAACGAAGAACATAAAGGACCTCTACAAAGAGAACTACAAAACATTACTTCAAGAAGTAAAAGAGGTTGGGTGTCAGGATACTCAAAGGTGCAATGAGTCTAAAATGGAGTAAGGAAAGCCTCTTCAACAAGTGGTGTTGGGAAAACTGGGCAGCGACATGTAATAAAATGAATTTGGACCTGTGTCTAACACCATGCACAAAAATCAGATCAAAGTGGATTAAAGATCTCAATATCAGACTTGAATCCATAAAAGTACATTGAAGAAAATATAGGAAAAACGCTCCATGACATTGAAGCTAAAGGCATCTTCAAAGATGAACCATCACTAACAAAGCAACTAGAAGAAAAGATAAACATATGGGACTACATAAAACTAAAGAGCTTCTGCACCTCAAAAGAAACAGTGACTAAGATACAAAAGCAGTCCACAAAATGGGAAAGAATATTCACCCAATGCCCATCTGATAAGGGGTTAATATCCAGGATATATCAGGCAATGGTAGAACTTTACAAGAAGAAAACAAACAACCCCATCAAAAAATGGGGAGAAGAAATGAACAGAAACTTCAGCAAGGAAGAAATTTGAATTGCCAAAAAAATATGAAAAAATGCTCATCATCACTAATCATCAGAGAGATGCAAATCAAAACAACAATGAGATACCACTTTACACCACAGAGACTGGCACATATTCAAAAGAGCAAGAACAACAAGTGCTGGCGTGGATGTGGGGAAAAGGGGACACTCATCCATTGTTGGTGGGAATGCCGGCTGGTACAGCCTTTCTGGAAAACAATATGGACTTTCCTCCAAAGACTAGAAATTGAACTCCCATTTGACCCAGCCATACCACTCCTGGGAATCTACTCTGGGAAACCAAAAATACGCAGTGGAAACACCATCCCTACTTTTATGTTCATAGCAGCATTATTCACAATAGCCAGAATCTGGAAGCAACCAGAGTGCCCGAAAATCGATGACTGGATAAAGAAGCTTTGGTACATCTACACAATGGAATACTATGCAGCTGTTAGGAAAAATGAAGTTATAAAATTTGCCTATAAATGGATGGACATGGAGAAGATTATGTTGAGTGAAATTAGCCAGAAGGAGAGAGACAGATACAGAATGACTGCATTTATTTGCATGGCATAAATATATATGTACATATTATGATACCAATATCCAAGGTCAAGTGAAACATATATCAGGAGGTCTTGTCAAAGGTGGAGATTATCACAAACGTGTGGGAGTCAGGAGTTTAGGTAAGACAGAAAATGGAACAGGGGGCTAACAATAGTCGAGGGTACTAATGCCAACCTAGAACTGAGCATTAAATAGAGGCAAAAGGATACAAATGACAACCTTTTAATGTATGTTCTGTAATCCATAGTCTGGAAGGGAAGGAAAAGAGAAAGAGAGAGAAAGGGAAAGAAATAAAGAACCTGCCATGGAGCAGGGCTGGGGAAGGGGGGAGGAACCGGGGATGTTGGTGGTGGGAGATGGGCACTGGTGGAGGGACGGGTGCTGAAACACTGTATGACCAAAACCCAAACATGAACTTTTTAATTGTATATCTTTTTATTTGTATATCTCACGGTGGTATAATAAAATACTTAAAAAAAAAAAAAAAAAAAACAACAATGAGATACCACTTTACACCACAGAGACTGGCACATATTCAAAAGAGCAAGAACAACAAGTGCTGGCGTGGATGTGGGGAAAAGGGGACACTCATCCATTGTTGGTGGGAATGCTGGCTGGTACAGCCTTTCTGGAAAACAATATGGACTTTCCTCCAAAGACTAGAAATTGAACTCCCATTTGACCCAGCCATACCACTCCTGAGAATCTACTCTGGGAAACCAAAAATACGCAGAGGAAACACCATCCCTACTTTTATGTTCATAGCAGCATTATTCACAATAGCCAGAATCTGGAAGCAACCCGAGTGCCCGAAAATCGATGACTGGATAAAGAAGCTTTGGTACATCTACACAATGGAATACTATGCAGCTGTTAGGAAAAATGAAGTTATAAAATTTGCCTATAAATGGATAGACATGGAGAAGATTATGTTGAGTGAAATTAGCCAGAAGGAGAGAGACAGATACAGAATGACTGCATTTATTTGCATGGCATAAATATATATGTACATATTATGATACCAATATCCAAGGTCAAGTGAAACATATCAGGAGGTCTTGTCAAAGGTGGAAATTATCACAAACATGTGGGAGTCAGAGGTTAGGTAAGACAGAAAATGGAACAGGGTGCTAATAATAGTCGAGGGTACTAATGGAAAAGAGAAAGAGAGAGAAAGGGAAAGAAATAAAGAACCTGCCATGGAGGTGGGCTGGGGAAGGGGGAGGGAACCGGGATGTTGCGGTGGGAGATGGGCACTTGTGGAGTGACGGGTGCTGGAACACTGTATGACCAAAACCCAAACATGAACTTTTTAATTGTATATCTTTTTATTTTTATATCTCACGGTGTATAATAAAAGACTTAAAAAAATAAAAAAAGAAGTAAAAGAGGACACAAGGAAGTGGAAACACATTCCCTGCTCAGGGTTCGGGAGAATCAATGTTATCAAAATGGTAATACCCCCTAGAGCTTTATACAAATTCAATGCCATCCCTATAAGGATACCCATGGCATTCTTCAATGAAATTGACCACATACTTCTGAAATTTGTATGGAATAATAAACCCCCATGGATAGCTAAAGCAATCCTTGGAAAAAAGAAGATGGGATTCACCTCTCCCAACTTCAAACTCTACTACAAACCAGTGGTAATTAAAAGAGTATGGTATTGGAATAAAAATAGAACAGTGGACCTAAGGAATAGAGTTGAGTATCCTGACAACCAGCCTCAAATAATGAACAATTAATCTTCAATAAATGAGCAAAAAGTATGAAATGGAGCAAGGAAAACCTCCTCAACAAGTAGTGCTGGGAAAACTGGGCAGCTACATGTAAAAATGAATTTAGACCTGTGTCTAACACCATGCACAATCATCAGATCAAAATGGATTAAATATCTTAATATCAGACCCTGAATCCATAAAGTTCATGGAAGAAAATATAGGAAAAACCCTTCACAAAATTGAAGCTAAAGACGTCTTCAAAGAAGAAAGACTACTAACAAAACAGCTAGAAGAAAAGAAACATATGGGACTATATGAAGCTTAAAAAGCTTCTGCACCTCAAAAGAAACAGTGACCGAGATACAAAGAGAGTTCACAGAATGGGAAATAATACTCACCCAATACTCACCTAACAAGGGGTTAATATCCATGATATATCAGGCACCGGTAGAACTTTACAAGAAGTAAACAACCAACCCCATCAAAAAATAGGGAGAAGAAATGAACAGAAACTTCAGCAAGGAAGAAGTTCAAATGTCCAAAAGACATATGAAAAAAATGTTGATCATCATTAATCATCAGAGAGATGCAAATCAAAACAACAATGAGACATCATTTCACACCACAGAGACTGGCACATATCCAAAAGAGCAAGAACAACAAGTGCTGGCGTAGATGCGGAGAAAAGGGGACACTCATTCATTGTTGGTGGGAATGTCGACTGGCACAGCCTTTTTGGAAAGCAATATGGACATTCCTCCAAAGACAAGAAATTGAGCTCCCTTTGATCCAGTCATACTACTCCTGGGAATATATCCTGGGAAGCCAAAAACACACTGCGGAAAAACCATCCATACTTTTATTTTCATAGCAGCACTATTCACAATAGCCAGAACCTGGAAACAAACAGTATGCCCAAGAACTGATGACTGGATAAAGAATCTTTGGTACATCTACACAATGGAATACTATGCAGCTGTTAGGAAAAATGAAGTTACGAAATTTGTCTATAAATTGATGGACATGGAAAGTTGCATGTTGAGTGAAATTATTCAGAAGGAAAGAGAGAGATATAGAATGACTGCATTTATTTGCATGACATATATATGTCATCATTAATGACATATATGTCATCATTAATCATCAGAGAGATGCGAATCAAAACAACAATGAGACATCATTGTTGAATTTTACAATAAGATATGTATGTATGTATGTATATATATATATATATATACACACACATATACATATTATAACACCAAAATCCAATGTCAGGCGGAACGTGGATCAGGACGTCTTATCAAATGTTGAAATTACCGCAAACGTGTGGGAGTCAGAGGTTAGGTAAGACAGAGAAACAGAGAAGGGATCTGTGTGAATAAATGTCGAAATGGCTTACACCAACCTAGAACTGAGCATTTGATGCAGGTGAAAAAATGCACACGATGGCCTCAAAGAGTATGTAGTGCAACCCACAATGTGTAAGAGAAGGAAAAGAGAGAGAGGGAGAGAGAAAAAGAGATAAAGAACCCGCCATTTAGGCAGGCTATGGGAAGAGGGAGGGATTTAGGAACATTGGGGGTGGGGAATGGGCACTGGTGGAGGGTGGGGTGCTGGAACACTATATGAATGAAACCTCTAAACATGAACAACGTTGTAATTGTATATCTCACGGTGGTATAATAAAATATTTAATAAATAAAAAAGAATAAATTAAGTAAAAAAAAATGGGGTGCTCTTCCAGAAAGATACTCCTGGAGTTAAAACTCTTGCCTTCCATAGGCAGACCTCAGATCAATACCCAGCTCTGCATATGCTCCCACAAACAGCCCCCTCCTCAACCACAAGGAGTGATGTCTTGAAAACAGAACCATGAATAAGCACTGAGCACCACAGGGATCAGCCCCAAAACAAACAAACATAAAATGAGGGCACTCACCTAGGAAATCTCTGAATTTGTGTTTATTCAATATCTAAACTATATAAGGTCATCTGACTGGAAGATCAGAAATTTTTGGTTTAGACAATAATTATTTGCACTTATTGTCATTATTTCTTTAGTCTTTTTGTAAATAATATAAATCTTAGACCAGGCCACATTCCATATCTGGAGACAAGATCATATCTTTTATCTTATATCTCTTTACAGTACATTCATTTTCAGGGCCAAAGATATTTATTCTTCACACTTTTCCATCTTTATCCTCATCATAGCCTCATAAACAACATTGGGGTAAATAGTCAGTGAAGGACATTATATGCAAAGAAACAGTGATATTGTATAAACGTAATCTAATTGATTATATTTTATCAAACCCACGGGGTATTCATTATCATTAAATCTGTCTGACCGAAGTCACATACATTCACAGAGGTTTTTTTTTTCAAAATATTTTATTTTTTTTTTTTTTTTTTTAAATTTTTTTTATATACCACCGTGAAACATACAATTACAAAGGTGTTCATAATTGGTTCTTGGTAATACAGTATTCCAGCACCCATCCCTCCAACAGTGCCCCATTTCCACCACCAATGTACCCTTCCCCTCCGCGTCCCCCAGGCGGCCTTAATAACAGGTACCCCAGTTTCCTCTCTTTCTCTCTCTATCTCTCTCTGTCTCTGCATCTCTCTCCCTCTTATTTTACACATTGTGGCTAGCCCTGCATATATTTAGAGTTTATCACTTAAGTCTCTTTGTGTATATTCAGTGGTGAGTTTTAATCTCCCATTACCATTTCCCATATTTAGTAAAACACTGGTATCTATTTATATCTTATTAATGAATGCAGTCATTCTATATCTGTCCTTTTCCTTCTGACTAATTTCACTCAGCATGATAGACTCCATGTCCATCCATTTGCAGGTAAATTTCATAATTTCATCCTTTCTGACAGCCGCATAGTATTCCATAGTGTAGATGAACCACAGTTTCTTTAGCCAGTCCTCTGTTCTCGGGCATTTAGGTTGTTTCCAGATTCTAGCTATAGTGAATAGCGCAGAGATGAATAAAGAAGTACAGATAGTGTTTCTGCTATGTGTTTTTCGGTCTCTAGGGTATATTCCCAGGAGTGCTATTGATGGATCAAATGGGAGCTCAATATCTAGCTTTCGGAGGAATGCCCATATTGTTTTCCAAAAGGGCTGGACCAGTCGGCACTCCCACCAGCAGTGGATGAGAGTCCCTTTTTCCCCACATCCACGCCAGCACCGGTTGTTCTTGCTGTTCTGGATGTGTCCCAGTCTCTTTGGGGTGAGATGGTACCTCATCGTTGTTTTGATTTGCATCTCCCTGATGATTAAAGATGAAGAGCACTTTTTCATATGCCTTTTGGCCATTCAATTTCTTCTTTTTAGAAGCTTCTGTTCATTTCTTCTCCCCATTTTTTGATGGGGTTGGCTGTTTTCTTCTTGTGGAGTGCTACCAGTGCCTGATATATCCTGGATATTAACCCCTTGTCAGATGGGTATTGGGTGAATATCTTTTCCCACTCTGTGGATTGTCTTTGTATCTTGGTCACCATTTCTTTTGAGGTGCAGAAGCTTTTCAATTTTATATAATCCCATTTGTTTATCAGTTTTAATGACTTACACAGTGGTCTTTCACAGGTATGTGGAAAAGGAAATCCACATCAGAACTTGCCAGAGAAAGGTCTCTGCTCTTAAATTTTATTCAAACTCCTTTCTACAGACTTCACATATTTGAGTAGAAGTGTAACATAATTGAAATATAAACTGAATATAATTGTTGCACAAGTCCTCTTATACTAGACTGATGTAAATATAATTAAATATATAATTATTCTATGTTACTTAATCTGCATGGTATTATGCCTTATAGAGCTTTAATGAAAACTCATGAATATAAAATAGAATTTGCTCTCAGAAATTCTATTTGATCATATTATGAACTTTTATAATCTATCATTTTATAAAGGCCTGTAAGTGCCAAACAGTAACCCTATCTATAAGGGAAATCAGAAAATGAAATTATTTGAATCACCAAAATGGTCCTTTTAATTCTCTGAATGATTTTTTATAATGTAAAATTTCAATAAATAAGTCATAAATTCCTCTTGATGCTTGTAGCCCCACTTTTTTTCACACGTGTGTCAGTATTTATGTTTACTAAGTGTCAATAAGAGTAAAATTAAATACTTTCCAACACAAATGATAAATCAGTACTTATAAAACAGAACTGTTTGTTTAAATAAACCAGACCAGTATCTGAGGGATTCCAGTTCTGTCATATTATTCTACATTTGTTCCCCCAAAATAATCAAGAACACATATTCAGCAAATAAAAAATCCAAGTCATATCAATAGTAGAGTTGAATGGGTAAGGTGCTTGCCTTGAATGCAGCCAATCGAAGTTTAATCCCCAGAACCCACCAAAATCACCAGGAGTAATCCCTGATCATAGAGGCAGGTGTTTCTCCAAGAACCTTGGGTGTGGGCCAAAGAATGAACAAAAACAGAAAAAGAAGACCAAAGAAAATATGATTTTCATGAGACAGAAATAAAAGAAAATCACTAAATTCTCATACTCCCTGACAATTCCACGTATTCTCAGATCTCATAACTCCAGATCTGCTTCATGCACTGACATTTGTGATGAGACTGGGGTGAAGAAACTTTGAAGATTTTCTCCGTTTGACAAATTTCTATTCCTTATTAAATATAAACAAATAGAACAACACATACGTGGTTATAAGTCATCATTAATTGTTTCTTTTTTTTCCTTCTAGGAGAAATTTGCTCCCTTCTTCTGAAATCGAATTATCATCTCATCTCTCTATATTGGGAATCTCAAAGTGTCAGACAATGGTGCAAGTAGGCCAAGAGGAGAGTAGGATGGCCTGTACATACTTATATTCAACCCAAGTCATTATGTGATAAAAATCAGAATTTATCTTGGAATTTCAGTATCTAATACTCACCATATGCTAAATTAATCCTGGATGTGACATAGTGTTAACACATCTTAATAGAATCAATTTTAGATATCAAAATATTTGAGAAATGTTACAGTACACCGTTGCCTAGAGCCTCTGTATCTTGCCTGGAGTTGCCTCCTGCAGGCCACTTTGTAGATAGGAGGAAGACAGTTTGAATGTGGCAATATATCTTATCATGTATTCTATGTTAGCTGGTATAAATAATATTTTCTCCCATGCTGCCACAATCATTGTGGCACTAGCTAGGTCTTACCAGTATATTTACCTGGGCACATTGAATGTCTAAATAATTAGACCAGAGGGAAATGCTGTTTTCCTCCAAGCAAGCATGCATGGTTCCCTTGTAAGTCTAAAGGCTAATATATAAAACAAATATGAAATAAAGATGAGACACTTGTGAAGGCTTGGAGAAATAAATACCTGGCTGTGGAATATTCATTGGCACAGGGCTCTGCCCCTGTGGGCCATAGATGGTTGATGGTCTGACATAGAAAAAGACTGGGGCCCCTTGGGTGAACCCAAAACCACGGCAGAGCCTGGTAAGCTACCCATGGTGTATTCAATATGCCAAAAATAGCAACAATAATGGATCCCATTTCCAATGAATGGAGATGTTACTGGTGCCCACTCGAGCAAATTGATGAACAATGGGAAGACAAGTGACTAGTGACAAGTAACAGATGCATGCCTTTGTATTCTGATATGCAGTTCATCTCAGATGCCCCTCCTCCACTCTACCCTGAAGGGGTGCTTCCAAGGCAGATCTTGGCTGGGCAGCATTAACATCTCAAAGGACCTAGGTGAGGTCCTGGGAGAAGTTACCTGAGGGGAATTGACCCCAACTGTTTCCCATTGGTGTAGGTCATCTGAATTGAAAAAATAAAATCTGTAGACTGCTTGCTTCCATGGTCTTTTTAGGTTTTCTTTTTGCTTTCCCCTTTTGCCTTTTGCCTTTTCTCTCCTCTCTGTTCTCTTCCCTGTTGGGTCTTAAAACATGGTGGCAGCCATCTTGGCCAGCACCGAGATGGAGGCCAAGGATTCTAAACCTGGGCCCAGCCGGAGCCCTAAGTCTGGGATTTTCCTGTTGCTGGATTGTATACAAGAACCTGTGAGAATAAAACCTTTCAAAACTTTGCTGGATTCTAGCATCTTTCTCTGTCCGCCAGCCACCGATCCCTGGGGCAGAAGGAGTTCCCCTGACCCTGTTCCCAGACTTTTTCGGGGTGCCTAGTGTTATACCAACAGAGTGCTTTTTTATCCCTAACTCCTACACTTTTTTAATTGAACCACGGTGAGATATACAGTTACAACTTGTCCATGGTTGTGTTTCAGTCAGTGTTTGATCACCCATAGTTTCACCAGTACACATTTCCTACCACCAATGTCCCTGATTCCCCCCCACCCCTGTCTCCCCTCCTGCTGCTATGAAAGGCAATTTTCTTCACCCTCTCTCACACACACTCTCTTTCCTTTTGGACATTATGGTTTGCAATATAGATACTGAAATGTTATTGGGGATATACTTTTGCCTACATTCAACACTTGTTTCCTGTCCAAAATGATCATGCCTAAATATCATTGTCATAGTGACCCCTTCTCTATCCTAACTGCCCTTTGCGACCCCCCCATCCTAGTCCTCTTGCAGTAAGCTTTCAACCATCAAGAATAACAACATTCAAAAAAATCTACCCCATGGCATTACTTGGGAAACAAGTTAAAAAACAAAATGTGAAAGAAGTAGTTAAATTGAAACTGGTTTGTGTATGTGTGTGTGTATGTGTGTGTGTATGTGTGTGTGTGTGTGTGTGTGTGTGTGTTTGGTGACATGGTTGACATATTCTTACTTTAGCTTTGGTGTATAAGGAATGAATAGACTGGTTCAAAATATCACTATGTATATCTGAATCGGGACCTTATGATAGAAAATAAAGTAAATAAAGAAATAAAAGAAACATAAAAATATATATTAAGAAATTAAGACTCAAATTTCAACATGTATCCATTAAACTAAAAGCATTTCCTTGTGCATTTCCTTGTGTAGAAAAGAGTTTTAACATAGCAGTCTTGAGAATAAATTTTTATAAATTGCTTTCTGTAAATATTAACATCTGGCTGGGCTTCTAGCGATTTCAATTTTTTGAGGTTTCTCAGTTTGATAACACTACTCAGTGTAAAAGAAAAGAGGCATCTTAATGAATGGCAATAAAAATTTAAAACACACATCTGTAAAAAGGATTAACATCCTAGATGAATGAAAAGGTCATAAAACTCAACAACAAAACATCCCCATCAAAACTATTTTGAGTAGCTGGAAAGATATTTCTCCAAATAACACATATGTATTGGCAATGCCTCTGTGAAAGGAAAAGAAAATTAAAAATTCCATCAGCAATTTAGTATTAGAAATGTGCAAGCCAAAAGCGCAAGAAAATCAAAAAGATCAGATAGAAAATATCTGAGTTTCTATCATGACAGAGCCTGGCAAGCTACCCGTAGTGTATTTAATATGCCAAAAACAGTAACAATAATGGACCTCATTCCCAATTAATTGAGATGTTACTGGTGCCCGCTAGAACAAATTGATGAACAGTGGGAAGAAAAGTGACGTGTAACAAGTGACATGAAGAAAATAAACCATTATTCACTGTTGGTGAAAATGCAACCTGATTCAGCCTCTACGGAAAACAAAATAAAGACTAGTCAAAATATTAAAAATAGAATTGCAGTATCATCCAGCCATCCCACTGAATAGTATCCATTCAAAGAATAATTTTTATAAAAGCACTGATTGAAAATCATATCCTTCTAGTAAATATAGGATATGTACACCTATATTCACTGCTGCTCTATTTACAATAACTTCATCTTTATATAAAATTCCAGGAATCATAAAATCTAGGACTCAGCCCTAGAGCCCAATGAAAACTGAGTGAACCAAGAAGATGAGTGCTACATACATCATTTTATGTTATTAAGCTATAAAAATACAATATTGCCACTTGCAAATTCACTTATGGATCCGGAGGGTCTTATACTAATTGAAATGAATCAGAAGAAGAAATACCAAAAAATAAAGCAAGAGAATAGACAATGTTCAACTTTGTTACCGTGTATCTCAATGTGATTCAATTGGGGAAAAAGCAAGCAAATTAAAAAATTAAAAAAGTGGTTTCTGAGTCTTTCATGCACTTCCTCGATAGCATTCCGCAGCCCCCCGATAGCATTTTATACCTTCCTTCTAGAAGGATCCAACATGTCCTAAATTACTAGGAAAGGACTCCTCTAAATGTGGCTGGTGCTTCCAAATTTCATTTCATCCACTTTTAAAATTCACTTGTAACAAATTATTGCTAAATAATGATACTTTGTGTTTTATAACTATTATTTTAGTATGGTTGATTTATAATGAACACCATATTAAAATCACATAGTCCCATACTTATTCCTAGAAATCCTGTGTTGTAATTCACTATTGGTACACTCATTTTAAGAAGTGAAATAGAATCACAATTCTCAAGGTTAAGCAACATTGCCAGAGTCAAATTGACCTGAGGCCTGTGCTTTCAGTTGGCCACTGTATTATTGCTCTAATTCTATTCTGTCCACACCGAAATATAAGAGAAATTTCTGCAATGGATTTCTATATGGGAAGCAGTAATAGGGCAAACTCTAATATGTGTACAGCAAATTCATGAGCAAAAACATCTTACCACATTCCTCTTAGAAAAGTTACGTACCATAGTGACATTTTTATCTAAAAAAATAAGAAAAGCTAAAACTATAGTGACTTTTCTCAGGTTACAAGTGTGAGACCTTGAACCCAGCTCTTCTAAATCTAAATTCTCTACCACTACCTTCTCATAAACAAAAGAAAAAAAATAACAATACCCATTCTCGTGAGCAGTAGGAGAGGGAAGACGTAAAATGATCTCTGTCACATGTGGAATATAAAGAAACATAGTGAGGAGTACAGGAATAAGAGCTAGTCAAAGAAAACAGAACCTGAGAACTGATCTAACGGAATCAGTTTACCAAGAGCTCAGTGAAGGGGAGGGGAGGTGTCAGGAGAGGACCCTGAGACAATGATGGAGCTAAGGGGATACTCTGGCGAGAGTGTATGGTTGGGATGTTGCATGCATCCCTACCATTAGCATTGACAATCACAGTGCCTCCTTTCCTGCCCAAATGGGCTCAGATTTCTTAGTGTAGCCAAAATCTCTCTGCACAATGATCTTTATAAGATACCTATTTATGAAACAAGATCACTTGGGCATAGAGGGATCAACAATAAATCACAAATGACTTGAGGATTTATAAAAATACTGGCAACGGGGCCTGAGCAATAGTATAGCGGGGAGGGCATTTTCCTTGTATGCAATTGGCCTGGGTTTGATCCCATCATCCCATATGGTCCCCTGAGTACCGCTAGGTGTAAGTCCTGAGTGCAGAGCCAGGAGTAACACCTGAGCATCGCAGGTTATGACTAAAAAAGTAAAAAATAAATACAGGAGATTGCTTCCTGGGATAATTTTTAGCAGTTTGGGGATCACAAAGTGCAGAGAAAGCTTGAGCCTGGAGGCACTGCAATAAACACTGTCCGTCTTTCCTGCTACACTGTCTTGCCAAGGCTATCAGACAGTTTACTTTTTTTAAAAATATTTTATTATACCACCATGAGATATACAATTACAAAGATGCTCATGTTTGGGTTCAGTCATACAGAGTTCCAGCACCATCCCACCACCAGTGTCCATTTCCCACCACCAATGTCCCCGATTCCCTCCCCCTCCTCCTAGCCTGCCTCTATGGCAGGTTCTTTATCTCTTTTCTCTTTTTCTCTTTATCTCTCTCTCTCTTTCTCTCTTCCTTCTCTTACACATTGTGGATTGCATAACATACATTTAGAGGTTATCATAATATTTTTTTGCCTATATTCAATACTCAATTCTATGTTTGTATTATCACTTTTTTGGGGGGTCACACCCAGCAATGCTTAGGGTTACTCCTGGCTCTGTACTCAGAATGATTCCTAGGGTTACTCCTGGCTCTGTGCTCAGGAATCATTCTGAGCGCAGAGCCAGGAGTAACCCTAAGCATACTGAGAGGGGGAACCATATGGGATGCCAGGGATCAAACCCAGATCGGCTGCATGCAAGGCAAATGCCCTACCCGCTGGACTATCGCCTCCAGCCCAAATCACGCTTTGACTATTATTAGCACACTGTTCCCTTCTCAGACAGTATCACTGTATCACTGTTTCAGTGTCTTCCTGTAGATCATCGATTTGCTGGAGCGGGCACCAGTAGCATCTCAATACTTCCTATCGCATGCAAGATAACCCCAAGGGCACATGCCCACTCCAGGAACATAAAGAGCCTCAAACCATTCCATCAAGTCATGGGAATGAGGTCTATAACTGTTACTGGTATTTGGCATGTCAAATGTGACACGGGTAGCTTGTCAGGCTCTGCCGTGGGTGGGATACTATTTAGTGTGTGAATCCCAAACCTGTCTCCAGAGTTCTTTGCCAAGGCATTACCTCTTATCATGAAGCTTCCTGTTGTCAAATATTCTCCAGTTGGTGCCATTTTAGATACCTGTTGTATACTTTAAAAATTATTTTATTGAGTCCCCATACCATAGAGTAAGAAGGTTGATCATGACTGGTTTTCAGTCATACACTTTTCCAACACCCACCCTCCATCAGGGCATGTTTCCCACCACCAGTGTGCCCTTTAGCCCTCCTGCCATGCTACTGCCCAGCCTGTCTCTATGGCAGGCACTTTCCCTTCTTTCTCCCTCTTTCTCTCCCATTGGACATTATGGTCTGCAACAGACACTGAGAAGTCGCCATGTATGTACTCTTACCTATTCTGCACACAGTTCGTATACAGTGATCATTTACTACTGTTGTTGTCATAGTAGTCCCAATGCTATCCCGACTGCCTTTTCCCCAAGAGGTTGAAGCAGGTTTCCAAGTGTGGACCAAATCTCCTGGCCCTTGTTTCTACTTCCTGTATACTGGTTTCATATTATGTTTTCCACACCTCACAGATGAGTGCCCATATTCAGACAATATACTTGAACACAAGCAGTAACTCCAGCTCGTAGGAGCTTGTTTTTGAGTCCCTCCACTCACCTGTCTTAGTATTCTCCTTGCTGCTCCATGTCGCATGAAATGTCTGGAATTTTTATACCCCCCCCAAGAGTGCCCTTCTAGTGACATCTTACAGATGATCAACCCTTTCTCCCTGGACTGTGAAAATAGTTCATTATACAGTCCACAAATCAAGGAGGAAACATTAAAACAAGCTACGGAGTTAGAAACCAGAGATAATTTTCTTGCCATAAGAATTATGAGTCACTTTCAGTATAGGTCTTAGCCCTTATTGTCTTGTTTTGTTTTTCAGTTGAAAATACTTCTTTTTTTGTTTGTTCGCATGAGTGGCCTCATATAAAGGAATACCCTTCTGCCCATTAAGTATTTGATCTACAAAGTGTGCCAATTTCTTGATATGTGGAGAATTCTCAAATCAACATGCCTTAGATACTGATGGATTATGAAGGAATCTGGCAATTACATTGTTCACCAGTATCATACACTTAGCAGCCATATAAAAAATCTGTTCAGATTAAAGTAAATAGACTAAGCTCTAAGCATTTTTCTGGCACTTAAATAGAAGTTTCTGCCTTAAGACTTAACAACGAGGCAAGCATCTGTAGCAGAGGCAGGCAGATATTCGGGAGTTAGAGCGCAGCCTGGCATATGGGAGCCCTACCTTATATCCCTGACACTTCACTGACCCCCAGAGTGCCATAGCAGGTAAAGCCTTCAAGCATCATGATATAGAACCACCAAATAAACAAAGAAATACTACTTGTATGTTTTGCCCTCTAGTTACTGATATTTATCAGAAACCTGTCTTAGATCATCTGGAAGGACATCCTTAAAATACTAAATATACATGGCCAAAGAGAGAGTACAGCGGGAAGGGCATTGCGCCTTGCATACTGCCAGTATCCCAATATGGTCCTCAAGCAATACCAGGAGTAATTCCTGAGTGCAGAGCCAGGAATAACCCACAAGCATCGCTTGGTGTGATTTCCCCACCCCAAAAAATCAAAAGAAAAAAGAAAAAAATACTAAATATTCAATTCTTTTGTATGAGGAAAACCAGTATTTTTCGCCTTATAAAAAACAGAATTTTTAAGTATCCGGTGAGTAGATTTTACACATCCATATATATTAAATATTTTATATTTTATTTAAAGCAATATGATTCATAATATTGTTCACAACAGAATTTCATGGAGTTTCAACACTCCAAAACCACACCCTTCACCAGAGGGTCTGGTGTCATCTTTAGTGACTCATTCCCTGCACTTAATTCTATAGAACATTTCTCAGGTTCACTTAATTCTATAGAACATTTCTCAGGTTTTATTATCTTTGACCATTGGTTATTCTAATAGAAATCATGCTGCATCCCTCTGTCCTGGCTGACTTTTTAATCTAATTACATGAGGTAATCACCAGCACACTGATACATTTACCTAGATTCTAACCACCTTTACGATTCATATTTTAGGTGCCTCTCTATGAAGAAAAGGCTTATAGAGACAGGAAGGAGGTAACAGACACCTAAAAATTTTGTGGCCACATTTGCTGGTGTATTCCTAGGCCAGTGTAGGAGAGTACCCATGAATCATATTACTTTCTTTTATGAGAATAAATGCCCTTTGTGAACATTCTTGGTCAAGCTTGGAATCGAAGATAAGCTCTTCATGTGAGTTTTATAAATAGACTGGAAGATCAGTTTCAGCTACAAATGATTATGTTGGGGACTGTGATAGGTAATATTTCCTAGGGGCAAGCAAGATGGACTGGGGAGTATTGCCAGTCATCACAAGCAGGGGGCATTGGGCCAAATAGTAGGTGTGCCAATATCTCCAAATTCAGCTATTTGTGTGGAGTCTATAGGGTCAAATGAACTGCTAGCCAATATTCAGAAGGAATGATTATAGATAACTCAATAAAAGATTGACTGACCCGAATGTTGAAGCATTTTTAATTTACTAATCTTATTCAGAAATTTAATGGTGCCCATATATATTTGTATATTTTTTCAGGGCACAGAAGAATAAAAAACGACTTTAGTTTACTGTGCTATAAATACCTATAATGGCTTAGGAGGAGGTTAAATGCAAAGATAACCTTTTCATAAATAATAAAAGTCCATCATTCATAGAATGACTTAGTAAATAAGGAAATATTGTCTTCATTTTGATCATTATAAAGATATATAATCTCTTGATTATTAATTATCTGTTGGTAAACACTGAAATTGATTTAATATTAAATATTCAGGAGACTTCTGATGATTTTCACCTTACCTAGGATACTTTTTCATAATCTGAAAGTAGAGGTGTAGGGCATCTTTATAAGGTAAGGTCTTTTTTGCTCTGGAGCTTCTCATGACTAAAAGGAGGTCAACCTTGTTCCAATTCAGATGACTATAAAATATCTGAACTCATTCAAAACACAAAAGACAGTGTATAAAGGTGGTCATTTGGGAAAGTTGACGGAATATCTATTAATATTTACTTAAACCTTGAGTGCATGGCACTTGCAGAGGGTAGATACCTGCTTTCTGATATTTCAATTCTAAGATATAAATCAGTTATACTACCTGTATACAGAGGTTGTGAGCTTCAAAAATTATGTTTGCGAAACCCCTAACAGATTTCACAATACACAGCAAGAGCTCAACAAATGGTTGTAGAAACAAGGGTGAGAGGCACTAGTCCATGGTAGGAAGCTTGCCACCTAGGGGAGAGGGTGATTACAC
>JAJIBD010022997.1:0-54280 GCA_021461705.1 Cryptotis parvus
AAAACAGACCTGTGGATCTATGGAATAGAGTTGAGTATCCTGACACCCACCCTCAAAGACATGATCAGTTAATCTTTGATAAAGGTGCAAAGAGTCCAAACTGGAGTAAAGAAAGCCTCTTCAACAAGTGGTGCTGGGGAAACTGGACAATTACATGTAAAAAATGAATTTGGACCTGTGTCTAACACCTTGCACAAAAATCAGATCAAAATGGATTAAAGATCTCAATATCAGACCTGAATCCATAAAGTACGTTGAAGAAAATATAGGAAAAACCCTCCAAGACATTGAAGCTAAAGACATCATCAAAAAGTGAAACACCATTAACAAAGCAACTAGAAGAAAAGATAAACATATGGGACTACATGAAACTAAAGAGCTTCTGTACCTCGAAAGAAACAGTGACCAAGATAGAAAGACAGTTCACAGAATGGGAAAGAATATTCACCCAATACCCATCTTATAAGGGGTTAATATCCAGGATATATCAGGCACTGGTACAGCTATATAAGAAGAAAGCAGCCAACCCCATAAAAATGGGGAGAAGAGATGAACAGAAACTTTGACAAGGAAGAAATTTGAATGGTGAAAAGGCATATGAAAAAATGCTCATCATCACTAATCATCAGAGAGATGCAAATCAAAACAACAATGAGATATCACCTCACACCACAGAGACTGGCCCATATTCAAAAGGGTAAAAGCATCAAGTGCTGGTTTGGATGCAGAGAAAGGGGACTCTCATACATTGTTGGTGGGAATGTCGACTTGTACAACCTTTCTGGAAAACAATATGGACATTCCTCCAAAGACTAGAAATTGAGCTCCCTTTTGACCCAGCCATACCACTCCTGGGGATATACCTTGGGAAGCAAAAAACACACAGCGGAAACACAACCTGCACTTTTTATTTTCATAGCAGCACTATTCACAATAGCCAGAACCTGGAAACAACCAGTATGCCCGAGAACTGATGACTGGATAAAGAAACTGTGGTACATCTACACAGTAGAATACTATGCAGCTGGAAAAATGAAGGAAAAATGAAGTTATGAAATTTGCCTATAAATGGATGGACATGGAAAGGATCATGTTGAGTCAGAAATTAGTCAGAAGGAAAGAGAGAGAGATATAGAATGACTGCATTTATTTGCATGACATAAATATATCAGGTGGTCTTATCAAAAGTGGAAATTACCACAAACATGAGGGGAGTCAGAGGTTAGGTAATACAGAGAAGGGAACATGTGTGAATAAATGTTGAAAGGGCTGATACCAACATAGAACTGAGCATTAAATACAGGCCAAAAAATGCACATGATGGCTTCCAAGTGTATGTAGTGCAACCCACAATGTGTGGGGAGAAGGAAGGGAAAGAGGGAGAGAAAAGTGATAAAGAACCTGCCATTTAGGCAGGACATGGGAGGGGGAGGGAATTGGGGACATTGGTGGTGGGAAATGGGCATTGGTGGAGGCGGGTGCTGGAACACTATGTGACCGAAACCTCCAAACATGAGCAACGTTGTAATTGTAAAAAAAAAAAAATTCACCCTGGTTCTGTGCTCAGCGATCACTTCTGGTGGGACTTATTAGACCATATGGGGTTCCAGGGATTAGCTGTGTGCAGGGCAAGCCCAGTATTTAGTTTAGGTTTGGTTTTTTTTTTTTTACTGAGTCACCCATGCAATACAACCCAGTACTTAGATTTCTTCATCTCTATTACAATGTAGTAGATCAAGTTTCCTTTTCCCAAATCACTAGATTTCAGAAGGCAACGTCCATTTTGTTTTAACTGTCTGCCTTAGCACTTAGTACAGTGCCAGGCACAAACAATATAGTCAGCTCATTCACTGATTATGATCCAATTGATGTGATATAAAATAAGCCTGAAATGATGCCAAGGCACTATCACTCCCACCCATGAACCCTAAATAAAGTCACAATGAATGGGAAAAGATGCTTTCAGAATGTCCCCACTTCATAAAATTTGACTTAAAGAAAGAAGCTTTTGAAATAACGCCAGAGAATATCCAGATGCACAGTGGTGCTGGCTCCTACCCACAAGGAGTGACCCATGAGCAACGAGAGGGGAAACTTGGCTCAGTCCCTGGCTGGGTTCAGCAGAGCTCCTAGGCCAGCAGACACGCGTCGGCTTCTGTGGCTGTGCTGGCCAGGATTGGAGCAGGGATTGAGGCCCATCCCTCATCCCTCCACCTCCAATAACCCAGTGGGAATGGCTCCGCAGCTGCCATCATCAATAATGCGGGGAAAAAGAACATCCAGACACACAGCTGTGCCAGCTCCTACCTAGAGCATGTAGCCACACAGCGGCCATGGTTCAGGCTTAGATAATAACCAAGTTTAGGGCCTGGTCCTTCCCAGGACCTTGCCCATATATACATTGTAATGATCACTGTAGTTACAACAAACTAGGCGAACTGATGTTGAATGGGGGAGTGGCTGGTGGGCTGTGGCCTTTGGTGGTGGTAGAAGCATATTGGTGGTGGGACATTGTTGCTGGGAATGGGGCACTGGTGGAGGGCTGGGGTGCTGGAACACTGAATGACTGAAACCCAATCATGAAAAGCTTTGTAATGATCTATTGCACATGTTTTAAACATCCGGACTCCACAGCTCATCAGAGCTCCACCCAGAAGAGCTGATTACAGCCCTGCTCGTCAGAGTCCCACCCCCCACAGCAGTCTATTTCAAGCCCAGGTATGCCTGATCCAGAAACTCAGATACATGGGGCAGAGCTGCTACCGTTTCTCCCTGTGCCCGGCTGATCGGAGGGAAGGCAGGTTCTAGCCCTGGCCTGCCATCCCAGTAGAGCCTCACAAGAAGCCAGAGGATTCTTGCTGATCTTTCTCCATCTTATGCAGCCACTTTGCAGCTGCGCAGTTCATCAATACATGCATGAGATGAGAGGCTATTACAAGAGTATCCCACATGCACAGCAGAGTCTGGCAAGCTACATGTCTACATGTGTTGTATTTTATATGCCAAAAACCAGTAACAATTATAGACATCATTCCCATGACCTAAATGAACAGTTTGAGGCTCTTCATGTTCCTGGAGTGAGCAGATGCCCTTGGGCTACAATAGCATTGGATAGAATATATGGAGATGTCACTGGTGCCCACTGAGCAAATTGATGAACAGGAAGACAAGTGATACAAGTGATAAAATTGATTGCACGGAGATGCCTTTGAAAGAACAAAAGTGACTACCTAGATTTAAAAGCTGGAAAGAGTATTCTAAGTATTTTTACCAGAGCTTTGCTTGAGGTCCTCTTACAGGGCAGCATTAAAGTGTATCTTCATTGATTCTAGGCAAGTCTCCTTCCTGAAGAGAGGGCCAATGCCATCTGCTGCTCTGAAGGTGAGTCCCTGCTCTCAGTGCCCCCTCACCCTAGCATCGATTCTGCTGACCAGGTGGCCAGCTGCCCAGAGAATGGTTCATCTCCTTCCTGGCTCTGGGGCCCTCACAAAGCTACAAGTATTCTTTCAGCAAGTGGCTAACAGGTTATTGTGTTTCCAGAAGGCAGAAGCATGTTGAGCATTTGCCAAATCCAACGTCCTGTTCCTGTGCTCACATCAGCCTCATTGACTGGCAACAGCACTGCAGCTTATCCACACCGTCATCAGTGACTGGGCACTATGGGTTCTGGTTCCAGTCCTAACACCTGGTTCATCAGTTTACCCTCGACTGCCTTTGAACATCCTGACCACCAGAATTCTTAGTCTAAGCTCCCCTCATCCCCACCAGCATTACTGAGAGGTACCTGCCAGACTTTCTGAATGCAACTTGGCTTTCTCCAGCAGATTTTCCTGGTACCATCTTTTTCACAGGTCTGATTCTCCTTACACTGGTGCTTCATTACAGCCTGTGATAGAGTGCCATGGATGCACCTGGTATCAAGATATCCTCAGATTGGGTTTCTTTCCTCAATCCGACCCAGGTATGCTGGTCCAGAGACTCACACATGGGGGCAGAGCTGTTCCTTGCTCTCCCTGTGCACAGTCTTTCATGAGGCAGTCGGGAGGCATGGCGGGTTCTAGCCCTGGCCCACCACCTCGGCAGAGTCTCACAACAAGCGAGACCACCCCCCTCCTCACTCCACGGGCACCGCCATCTTCCACTTTTGGACTTCCCTCTTGTCAGAACTCCACCCAGCAGACCAGCCCATCACAGCCCGGATCACCGACACCCACCCTGCAGCAGCTTTTTTCCTCAATCCGGCCCAGGTATGCTGGTCCAGAGACTCTCAAACATGGGGCAGAGCTGTTCCTTGCTCTCCCTGTGCACAGCCATTCATGAGGCAGTCGGGAGGCATGGCGGGTTCTAGCCCTGGCCCACCACCTCGGCAGAGCCTCACAACAAGCCAGACCACCCCTCCTCACTCCACGGGTGCTGCCATTTTCCACTTTTGGACTTCCCTATCGTCAGAACTCCACCCAGCAGACCAGCCCATCACAGCCCGGCTCACGCGCCGCAAGCGGCCGTGCGGTTCATCAATAAATGCTTTATTTGGAGGTGTTTAAAAGAGTTTGCCTCCCGCTCGGCAAGCTTCTCATGTTGTATATGATATGCCAAATTCCAGTAACAATTATATTAGGTCATTCCCATGACCTAATATAATGGTTTGAGGCTCTTTATGTTCCTATAGCAAGCCGATGCCCCTGGCTCTACTGGCATGAGACAGGACATATGGAGATATTACTGGTGCCCGCTCTAGCAAATAGATGATCAATGGGAAGATCGTGATCGTGATCGTGGGTTTCTTTCACAGTGACTGTCATCTTCAGCCCCTCCTCATTTCATCTCCTTAGCTCCAGTAGTCAGGTGCAGGCATCATCAGCACTTAGTGCCACCAAAGATGAGCCCAGCATCCCTGAGAATGCCGGAGGTAATGGTCCCTCTTAGAGAGGCTCATGTCTCGTACCCATGATCAGCTACCACTTAAATTCTCACAGTTCAGCTGACCCCACGTCAATTTCATTCCTTCCACCTTTCCACTGCCTCAAACTTTCTTTGTACCTTTATTTTGGTGCCAATTCATAACATAGATGGAAGGAAGTCATATGAATTGTCAACACAAAACCCACACACTTTCATAAGTTTCAAACATCTATAATACATTAGATGACAGTGTGGTTACTTAAGAGCAGAAGCATGGCCTACAAAGAGAAGAGAATATTCAGTGACTAAATCTCATGTCTGTACTGAAACTGAAGCTCCCATCTACGACCTGCAAACTGTAACCACCACATCAAAGCCCTGATGTCTGAGTGTCATCTATTTACTTGGCATGTCTTCCTGGTGTTGATTTTGGACCACTTTTACATTGCCATTCCTCATTTATCCCCAAAATGTCAGGCCCCAGATACATGCTTGGATTATGACATAACTCAGTGACCTGGGGGGCAGGGCAGAGGTCAACATCTCTCACTCATCGTCTCTCTTGCTTTGCCTTCTAGTCATCTGTAAGTGAATTCATTTGAATGTGGTGCTCCCTATTCATTGACAACTATAGTAGTGGAGGAACCAAAGGTTGGAGCTGGTTAACTCTTATGACTATCTTCAGTAAGCCCAAGTTTCCCTTCAACAATGAAGACACTGTTCAAAAAACTGCTACAAGTGATGGAAATTGCTCGTAAGCAGAATGAATGGGCAACCCTGCCCTCATAGCACAAAGCATAATAGGGTACTGCAGAGCTTAGAGTGTACTAATTAGGGACATATACGGGAAACTGGAGCTGTAGTAAATGCCATGACAATGAAGACAGTATGACAAAAACCTTGTATCAACTTCATCTGAGGTATTTTAAAGCATATATATGCTCCTAAATCTAATGAAATGTTCTAATATTGAAGTATTTTTTAAACCCTGATAAAATCTCAGAATTATATGCCATATAAAGTTAATGTCAGAGATAACAACCACACACATCTCCATCCCCACAGCACTCCTAGCAGATACAGACCATGTCCTCCTGGCTCAGCAAGGCCCAGAGATGAAGAGACATTGAATCAGCAAGTGTCATCAACACACTGGCATTCTGAGACCATCTTCTCTCTCCTGATTTTCCCAGGGTCAGCCATTCTAGGAGCTCCTGAACTGCCAGGCCAGCAAGTGGGCTTCAGGAGCGACCACATGAGCTGAGGAGCTGACCTCTGGCGAAATGGAAGACTCAGTGGAAGGTCCACTTTAAAGTGGAGTCAAAGGAGTGAAGGAGAGAATCAGTGAGCCCTAAGCAGAAACCTTTCAGAAACAAAACATGGGGGGAAATCCTCAATCAATGATCAATTAGATGTGAAGCCGGAGTGATAGCATGGCAGGTAGGAACTTTGCCTTGCAAGCAGCTGACCGGGTTACATCCCCAGCATCCCAAATTGTCCCTGAGCACTGGCAGGAGTAATTCCTGAGTGCAGAGACAGGAGTAACCCCTGAGCATTGCTGGATGTGACCCAAAAAATGCAAAAGAGAGAGAGAGAGAGAGAGAATCATCAGTGGAGCAGGAAAACTCTAAAGTCCCTACAAAAAAAGCTCCTAGAAACAATATATTTGTATAGCAAAGCATTAGCTTAAAACTTAACACACAAAAGTCCAGGCTTTCCTATATGCAAATAAAGAAATAGAAGAGAGAGCTATTTAACACAAAGAGACTTAAGTGATAAACTCTAAATATCTGCAGGGCTAGCCACAATGTGTAAAACAAGAGGGAGAGAGATACAGAGACAGAGAGAGAGAGAGAGAGAGAGAGAGAGGAAACAGGGCTACCTGCTATTGAGGCAGCCTGGGGGTGGGTGGGAGGGGGTGGGGTACATTGGTGGTGGAAATGGGGCACTGGTGGAGGGATGGGTGCTGGAATACTGTATTACCAAGAACCAATTATGAACACCTTTGTAATTGTATGTCTCACGGTGGTATATCCAGACCCACAGCCACGCGACATTCTTAGACAATAATGGAAGTTAGGACCAGGTCCTTCCCAGGATCTTTCACATTTATACACTGTAATGATCATTACATGGCGGGTTCTAGTCCTGGCCTGCCACCCCAACTGAGCCTCACAACAAGCCAGACCACCCTCCCCCACTCCATGGGGTCCGCCATTTTCCACATCCAGACTTCCCTCTCGTCACAACTCCACCCAGCAGACCAGACTATCACAGCCCGGATCATCGACAGCCACCCTGCAGCAGTTTTTTTTTCAATCCGGCCCAGGTATGCTGAACCAGAGACTCTCAGACATGGGGCAGAGCTGCTACTTGCTCTCCCTGTTCCCAGCTGCTCGTGAGGTGCCCGGGAGGCATGGCGGGTTCTATCCCTGGCCTGCCACCCCAGCTGAGCCTCACAACAAGCCAGACCACCTTCCCCCATTCCATGGGGCCCGCCATTTTCCACATCCGGACTTCCCTCTCGTCACAACTCCACCCAGCAGACCAAACTATTACAGCACGGCTCGCGCGGCTGCTAGCGGCTGCGAGGTTCATCAATAAATGCTTTATTTAGAGGTGACTACAACAGTATGCCACCCACACGGCAAGCCTGGCAAGCTGCTCGTGTAGTATTTGATATGCCAAATACCAGTAACATTTATATTAGGCCATTCCCATGACCTAATATAATGGTTTGAGGCTCTTTATGTTCCTGGAGCAAGCAGATGCCTTTGGGTTCTACTAGCATGAGACAGGACATATGGAGATATTACTGGTGCCCGCTCTAGCAAATAGATGATTAACGGGAAGATAGTGATAGTGATAGTGACGGTGGTATAATAAAAAAATTTTAAAAAAAAGAAGAGAGAGCTATTTAAACCAAACAATTGTCACAATTGTGCCTCATAAAATCAAGTACCTAGGAATCAACTTAACTAAAAGAGGTAAGGGACCTATACAAAGAAAACTAAAATATGCTACTTAAATAAATAAAAGAGGACACAAAGAAATGGAGACACATTTCCTGCTCATGAACCAGGAGGAATGACATCACCAAAATGGCAACACTCCCCACAGTGTTGTACAGATTCAATGTGGTCCCTAAAGGATAACCATGATATTTTCATAGGCATAGATCAAACATTCCTGAAATAATATGGAACTATAGTACCTACGAATAGCCAAAGCAATCCTCAGGAAAAAGAAGATGGGAGGCATCACTTTCCCCTACTTCAAAATGTACTCTGAAGCAGCGGTAATTAAAACAGCATGGCATTGGCATGAAGACAGACCCTCAGCCCAGTAGAATAGATAAAAAATCCAGAGACAGATCCTCAGTTAATTTTCTATAAAGAAAGAAAAATTATGAAATGGAAAAAGGAAAACCTATACCACAAGTGGTGCTGGGGAAAGTGATTGACCACATGCAAAAAAAATAGATAAAAGAAAAAGAAAAAGATACTTATACCTCTATCATACACGATGTGCAAAAGTCAAATAAAAAATGTATTAAAGACTGGATTATACTGGATATCAGACCTAAGTCCATAGGTCACTTGATCACTTGATCACTTGAATCCCATTATTCATCGATTTGCTCGAGCGGGCACCAGTAACATTTCCATTGCACTCTATCACGTGCCAATGTAGCCCAATGGCATCTGGTTGATTCAGGAATATGAAGAGCCTCAAACTGTTCCTTCAGGGTCTTGACAAGGAAGTCTGACCGTCTTGTTGTTGGGCGGCCACATGATCTTTTTAGAGAAAAACATAGGTGGATTCCATGACATTAAAACGGCATCTTTAAGGATAAAATACCACAGACCAAGCAAATATAAACAAATGGGACTATATTAAATTGGGGAGCTTTTGCACCTTAAAGGAAGTGAAGACCAGAATACAAAGGCAGCCCACACTAGCCACAATGTGTAAAATAAGAGGCTGAGAGATGTAGAGAAGAGAGAGAGAGAGAGAGAGAAAGAGAGGAAACTGGGATACCTGCTATTAAGGCAGCATGGGGGGTGGGCAGGAGGGGGTGGGGTACATTGGTGGTGGAAATGGGGCACTGGTGGAGGGATGGGTGCTGGTATACTGTATTACCAAGAACCAATTATGATCACCTTTGTAATTGTATGTTTCACTGTGGTATAATAAAAAAAAAAGAAAAAAAACAAAGGCAGCCCACAGACTAGGAGAAATTGTTTGCCCACCACTCATCAGATAAAGTGCTAACATCCAAGATATATAAAGTACTGGTTGAACTCTACAAGAAAAAAAATTCAGCCATATAAAAAAATGGGAGAAGAGATGAACAAAACTTTCTCAAAGAAGAAACACAAATGGCCAAGAGGCACATGAAAAATATACTCTATTTCCTCATCATTAGAGAAATGTAAATCAAAATAACAATGAGATAATGCCTCAAACCACAGAGACTAGCATTTATCAAAAAGAACAACAACCAGTGCTCCTCAAAAAAAAAGAAAGAAAAAAATAGAAAGAAAAAAAAGAAATTGACCGTCCATATCATCCAGCAATCCCACTCTTGGGAATATATCCAGTTACAGAAAAGACTCTGGTGAAGGACTGTTGTTGGAACATTGTATGCCTGAAACTCAATCCAAATAACTCTGTAACTTTTTAACTCACAGTGTTTTGATAAAAAGTTAACATCAGTGATACCAATAAAGAGAATACTAAATTTTATTTCTTTGCTAAAAAAACTGTCAACAAGTGATGGATGAACCAATCAACCCAGGTCTTTACTTTTATAATTTACAATTTCCTAACCAGAAAAACATGATTGAAATAAACTTCCTGTTAGGTAGGACAAGTTAAAATACAAATGAAGAGGAAGAAGAGGGTCTGCTGCACTGTGGAAATATAATCGTGCACACCCAGAAGGGTCGATTGGGTAATGAGGGTACCTTTTGGGCCAATCTCTCTGGTAACAGAGAACATGGTGGTGCAGTGATTGAGGGTGATAAAATAAGGGGGCTGGAGTTATCAGAGTCTTGGTACTGAAATGTAAAAGGTCAAAGTTAAGAGACAAGGTCTACAGTGATGAAAATGAGGGTGAAAATGTTCACAAGGCAGGATCCTGGGTCTCTATCCAAATAACTCTTGTAGGTGGGCGGCCACGTGATCAGCCTTGAGATCAGTCTTGCAGGCCCTGGAGGGTCACAAAACGCAGGGCGACCACACTGTGGGCAGTGGGAGCTCTGGAGGGGCGGGGATGGCAGGAGCAAAAGGAACTAGAGCGGCACGTGGGCAGGGGATAGAGGGTCTTGGGCACTTTGATAGTGTCGTGGCTTGGACAACAAACCCATAGATAGGCGGGGAGAGAAAGGCGGGGGGTTTGGGGCTTTCCCTGTACTCAGTCAACCAAGTGCGGTCCTTGGCACCACAGATGGCCCCTGAGCACTGTGAGCAGTGATCTCCAAGCACAGAGCCACCGCCACAAAGCCAAATACAGCCTCTCCTAAACATGAATACTCTTCTAGCCCTGTTACTTAAAATACAATAAATGGCAAAATAACACCAGGGGCAGCATGAGACGTGACTGCCACAAAACGTGGGCGCTGTGGAGAACGCATCCCGGGCACAGCTGCCCGACCTGAGATCAGCCTTGCAGGCCAGCAGAGATCAGGCTGCCCAGGGCTGCCCTTGGTCAGTGTCTGAGAGCGAGTGCAAGGAAGGAAGGTGGGCCTGCGCCCACCAGGGCACAGTCTGCAACAGGAAGCAGGCACCCAGCACCGGGCCAGGGTCCCTCTCTCTGGCTCCACGCATGCCCCCTCCTTTCCTCTCTCCTCTGTTCTCATCCCCTGCTTCATGGTCCCCTCTCCCACCAGGCGTGCTCCCCTCCCTCACAGGTGCGGGCTTCCCGTTTCCTGTCCTTGCCTTGGCCACTGCCTCCTGGAGGACACAGCTGTTATCACAGGACCGCCAGCATTATTGATAGTGGGAAGTAATCATGATGTAGTATTTACTAAGAAACAGGATACAAAACATTAGGCAGTTTATTAGAAGATGTAAATTATAATGCAAAGAGTGAAAGAAGCAAACTGGCAATTAATTTCAGCAGCTGGAGGTAAATGAACACCTTTCTATTAAACTGTAAACATGTAATTCAAGAGAATAATTTGAATGAAACTAAGATCATATAGGTTCTGTCCTTAACTGCGAAAGAGGCTGCCATGAGGAATGAAGTGGGAGGATGCTAGATGCTAGTCACTGTGGGGAGAAAGCATAGCGTGGAGGGCGCTTGCCTGACACGCAGCTGACCCAGGGCTCGATACTTGGCACCCCCAAAAGCCCCACCAGGAGTAATTCTTGAGCCTAGAGTGAGGAGTAACCCCTGAACATGACGGGGGTTTTGTTCATGTGTCCCCAGAGCCACATCCCCGCCAAAGAAATGTTCTACTTGGCAGCCATGGAGATTTTTTTTGAGAAATTAGTGAAAAAAAATTTAGTTAAATGAGGTTTGATAATAGCAGATTTTACAAACCAGTATCTAGACCTAAAACCTAAAATGTATAGATTTTAAAATTGTATTATATATTTTATTTTACAGGTATGGCTGTGGTGCCTGGCTACATTGGCAGGTGGCAGACAGGAGACAGGCTTTTCTACACCGAGGGGCCTGCCCTGTGGGCCCTAGATGGTTGATGGTCTGACACAGAAAAAGACTGGGCCCCCTTGGTTGAACCCAGAGCCATGGCAGAGCCTGTCAAGCTACCTATGGTGTATTTGATATACCAAAAACAGCAACAATAATGGACCTCATTCCCAACCAATGGAGATGTTACTGGTGCCCGCTCAAGCAAATCAATGAACAATGGGAAGACAAGTGATACAATTAAGCTATTTTTAATATAAGTAATAAATTTTGCCTAAAAAGTATAAAATCTAACATACACACATTCCCTCCTCCCACTACAGTACCAAATTCTTATTACAAGAAATAATGAACTTTGCACACTGGTAAATTTTGACATGTGACCATATCTTTCATAGTTTTAATTTGGGAGCATATTGCTTTATATTGGGGGATTTTTTGCTTCTTAATTTAGCAATATAGCAGAAATATTTTTACCATATTGCTGGTCTGAAAATGATCATGCAATATATCATCAAGGGAATGTATTTGGACTTAATAAACTATTATCCACTTCTGAGTATTTAGGCTGCTTTCAAGTTTATTCTATAAACACACCTCTTCCCATGCACTTTACTTTCTGAAATATTACTTCATAGAGTTAAAAATGGATTTATCTAATGGGAAAGCATTTAGACTACATTCAGAAGTGGAGTTATCTGAGGGCAAAGCACACCCCCTTCACGCCCGCAATGAAGAAAACGCCATAGGCCGCATGCACAAAGACCTTACCAACAGAAAGCAGTTACAGTGACAGCACGTGAGCCTGCTGCCAGCCCCGCCAGGTCACTGTCCCCGAGCCAGCCTCATTACAAATAACAATAAACTGGGCCTGATACAGGAAAGACCTATTTTAAGATGAACCACAGACAATGAAGCGCTTTCATAATCTTTAAGCAAGACATAAAAGTGTCAGCTTTGAAGATTTAGGAAGGAGAATCTCCAACAGCAAGGAAGGAAGAGAGATGGTTGTGGGATAAACCACTAAACTACCAACAGAGGCAGAACACACTTGCTCTTAATGTGATACTTTTAATTGGGACAAACCACTGAACTACCAACAGAGGCGGAAAACGCTTCCTCTTAATGTGATACTTTTATTGTTGGGAAGAGAAAATTCACTAAAGAATCTCACACAAACACTACAACACTCTTCACTCCATTTCCGGCAGATCTGAACAGGCCTGAGAAGCAGCAGTACATTATTCTGTCAAACAGAACATGCCAAGGCCCACCATAATTTTCTTTTCCTCAAGACAAACGTCTACACTTAGGTTAAAAAAGAAAAAGAATTGTTACAGTAGAATAGCACAGAATACCACAAAGGAGAAAAATACCCAGATATCTTCTCATTGAAACAGAATTTCATACTTGCATGGTTTTCTCGGTTGTCAAGAAGTCATATCCAACACATATTTTAAGAAACATAATTAAACATTTAAGTACATTCAAGGTGTCTATCAAAGAATAACTACCTTATGTGACTTAGTGACTCAAGATAAGGTTTTATTCTTTCTTATTTGTTACTACATTATAATAACAAAAATAAGAGCAGGCAGAAACCCCTGTTACACTGTACTTTCAGGCTAAGCAGGAGATTTGTTTTATAAATAATTACAAAAGGATGACAAATGGCAAACATGATATAATTCAACATAAAGATTCTTCTTTGAAATATTTCATGAATTCTTTGCATATTAAATCAGATAGGAATGACTGATGAAACATTATTTTATTAAATAAGCCATTTCTAAAGTATATTTATCATCAGAAAAATATACTTAGATAATGAAAAAGTGATATAGCTTATGATGGCATAATTTATTTCAAATATCATACAATGGAAGAAAATGAGAAAACAAAATTAAAAAAGAACCAAATAAATATTGGATAAACATCCTTGAAACAAAGCTGAATTGATTTTTGAGATACGCAGAATCCACATAAAAAAGCATCTCCTATAAATATTTGAGTTATTCCTTAAATTTCTTTTAGCTCAATATACTAAAAAAATTTAATTTTATTCTATAAACCCAGGAACTACTACTTTCGTTTTCAAAATGTATTACTACGCATTATATTAGAATTAAACTTGGGGCTGGCGTTGATTCTGATTAATCCTCATGGTGTTCCTTACTGTGAAGCCACAGCTTCTGGGTTTCAGATGCTCACAAGGGAACAGACATGCGTGGGGCTAGAGAGAGGCGCGGGCAAACAGCCCCTGCGGAGGGGCCTGGCCTGAAAGTCCACAGAAAAAGCTGGTGGCAGACCCCACACCTGGTGGCAGACCCACACCTAGCGGCAGACCCCACACCTGGTGGCAGACCCCACACCTGGTGGCAGACCCCACCCCTGGTGGCAGACCCCACACCTGTTGGAAGACCCAATATCTTGAAGCTACCTAAGCACTTTTTAAAAAGAATCTTTAATTAAAGACTTCAAGGTATTAGAATGGATATGGAAAACAAGTTCTGCGTGGGCAGAGGTGCAAAATGAGGCAAACATGGATTCCAACACACACGAGGGGGAATTGGTAAGAAACCAAATATCGGGAAGTGGCACACACTGAAAACAACGTGGGTCACTTCAGAGGTCTTATGAACAATGACGTGTGGCTGTCCTGGCTGATGCTCTATAGCTTAGAGCTTGGATTTTTTAACCCCTGAACTTTAGTTTCTAATGACATGCAATGCAGGCCCAGTTTTCTTGTGTGGCGCTTTCATTGGCTACTAAATGCTGCAGGCAGTTATACTACAATAAACTATTCTTCAGGTGTGTTCGTTTATTTATTGTCTTTGTGTCTAGGCCACATCCAGCGACACTCAGGGCTTACTCCTGACTCTGTGCTAAGGAATCAATCACTCTCCGCTGTCCTCCGGGACCGTATAGGGTGCTGAGATCAAACCCAGGTAGGCTGAGCACAAGGCAAGTGCCTCCCTGCTGGACTCTCACAGGCCTGTTTTAACATTTAGAGCATGTGATGCCAATAATCTATGGAAACAATCTGAATAAAGCAGCCTAAAAACATGCCCCTTCAGTAGAGGGGTGATTGTGAGCTGAAGGCAGCTGAGAAACAGCAGGCAGAAATTTCTTGTCCCCTCGAAACGAGCCTCTTTGCTAAAGGACTTGGCCCTGACACAGGCTCCTTGCCCAATCCAGAGAGAGGGGCGGACCCTAGACACTGCCCCAGAATGGGCACAGCCAAGCTTGCGCACCTACAACTTGGCATTCCACACACATTGTTCCCCTCCTCAAATCTCACACCTTGCTCACCTTCTTAAATCTCCTCACACCATGCTCACCTCCTCAAATATCTTCCCACCTTGCTCCCCTCCTCAATTCTCCTCACACCTTGCTCCCCTCCTCAAATCTCCTCACACCTTGCTCTGCTCCTCAATTCTTTAATTCTCCTCACACCTTGCTCTCCTCCCTCACCACAGGCCCAAGACTCTCTCGGCTCGTGGCTCCTGACCATCCTCTTCCCTGCAGTGACCTTTTGTCAGAGTGAGATATGAGACGCTGAAGTTTTCTTCCCATCCTCGCCACTCCCCTACATGCACATAGAAGCCTTCCCCCTATGCATCCTTCATTGGCCCTTTCCATCCCCATTCCTAAGGAAAGGAGCTCGGGAGTAGAACAAAGGTGCTTTCCACCCATGTTGGGATCACAGACACACGCTGCTGTGTTCTCTAGGAATCCTACAGCTCTCCTGGAGTCCATCACACTGTTCCTACAGCCACGGGGCAGAACATGGGGCTGCTTGGGGCTCCGGACACTGCAAATGCACTTACGAGAATGGGGCAGAGGAGACCACCCCACACAGACCACTGGCAGCCTCCTCAGAGCCGCCTGGATTCAAAGACATTAAAAATCAGTACTTGCACGACAAATGCCTCACTCGTGTGTGTCCTTCCAACAGGACGAAAAGCTCCTGTGAGAGAGGGCAGCCAGCCACACCGACGACTAGGAGAAGCAGCGCCTGCCGCAGGCTGCAGTTTCTCCTGCACTTTCTCCCTCTTCGTGCACCTGCGCCCGCTGACACCTCTGCAGGAACACCTGGGGCCTCGCCCTCTGGGGCAGGTGCTATTCGCCCCTGAATGGTTCCCATCAGCTTCTTTCTCAGGCCCAGCTGAGGAGCCCTAAGGGAAGAGACTTGAGCCAGTGGCTCTTCCCGGCTCAGCCTCTTGGCCCCAAGGGTCGGCTCTAACACATGTGGATTTCACCACAGCTCTAAGTGGAAAGAAGAACGGCAGTAACCTTGTGGTGGTACTCAGGAAAACCATCCTAGCAGTAGAGCTGTGACAGTGGACAGGGTCATTGCTTACTGCTATTTCCGACTTATTAACATGGCTCTGAGCGGGAGGTTCACTCCCAGGGAATGCCACAAACCAGCTGGCCAGGCCAAGGTGACGGAAGAGGCGCAGCCCTGGAGAGCTCTTCGCTCCAAGGACTCTGGCTGGCCCGCGGGAAGTCCTGCTGCCCAGAGGCTGGATTCTCGCACTTCGGCAGGGTCTGCGGAGGAAGCGGCGTGGGCCTGGCTCTAAAGAAGGTCTGTGTGTCTAAGCCAAGTCTCCACAAGCCCACAGAGCCCGTGCTTTGGGGGATTGTGAACAGTACTACCACTGTCGTTAGCCAGGAGAGAAATGGAGAACTCAGCACTTAGCACCTGACCATGCTGACTAAGCTTTAGAAAAGCTTTAGAAAGGGGACCAGGCAAAGGTCAGAACAGGGCGGGCCTAGAGGGAACCACAGCAGGTAGGGCTTTTTCCTGGACACCACAGTAGCCCCCAGAGCCCCACCAGGAGTGATCCCACGTGGTTCTTACAGAGACCGAGTAGGCCTTGACCACCACTGGGTGTGGCCGCAAAAGCAAAATAAAAATTAAAATAGGTTACCACTCTTTTCAAAGGTTGCTCCAATCTCCTCATTATAAATTATATGTACACCTACATTTTTTTCCTGAGGGAGCAGAGAAACAACTTGAAAAATTATTTTAATTATAAATCACTGATTTTCATGCATAGAAGACTATTGTCTAATGAAAATAGTTTACTTGGAATCCACTCCTATGTTTATTTGAGCTAAATATTAAACAAAAATTAAAAAGACTGATTTTCTGTGCAGAAGCTAGAGGCTTAGTCCCTGAGAAAAAAAGTGTTTCAATATTAAACCCAGAGCACACGATGCATTGCCCTATTCTGTCTTTTCCTCTAGTAATAAGAAAAGTGTATGCAGACGCTTGTCCTTCACAGACGGTAATTAGCAGGATAATGCCGGCCACCTTGTTCCCACTTTCCTTTAAGCAGCAAATCCCAGCACAAACCAAAGAATAGAAGAGATGTGAAAGTTGTTTAGAATTTATAAACATTCCTCACACATGCTGATCACCAAAATCACTTCCACCCAAATAGAGAAAACACATTCAACATGTGTGGATTATAGCGCCATCAGTGATTAATCAGAGATTCTGTTTTCATTTGTTTTTTTTTGGGGGCACCGCTGGCAGTGCTCGGGGTCACTCCTGCAAAGCCTAGTGCACCATATGTGGCGCTAGGGATTGACCATGCGCCAGCTGCAAGGCAAGTGTCCTCCCTGCTGGACTGTCGTTCCTGTCAGCCCTCAAAATTTCTATTTTGTTTCAATATATTTGCTTTACTCAAAGCCCCCCATTTTAAAATTGGGCATAGATAAATAAAAATTCCATTTATTTGATTTAAAATATCAAATTGTAAACAATAAAAATTTCCCCAGTGCTGATGAATATCATGGCAATGTCTATTTTCTTTTGCCTGGCAAGCTACCCATGTCGATTCAATATGCCCAACACAGTAACAATTATAAACTCATTCCCATGACCTGAATGAATGGTTTGAGGTTCTTCATGTTCCTGGAGCGAGCAGATGCCCTTGTCACTAGCACGTGACAGGGATGAATGGAGAAGTTACTCATGCCTGCTTGAGCAAATCGATGAACAATGGGAAGACAAGTGATAAGTGATACAAGTGAATTTTTGGAAGCAGAGTACTACTTGGGTCACACCCATCAGTGTTTAGGGGCTACTCCTGCCTCTGTGCTCAGGGGCTATGCTAGCTCTGTGCTCAGGGGATACTCCTAGCTCTGTGCTCAGGGGCTATACTAGCTCTGTGCTCAGGGGCTACTCCTAGCTCTGTGCTCAGGGGCTACTCCTAGCTCTGTGCTCAGGGGCTACTCCTAGCTCTGTGCTCAGGGGTTACTCCTAGCTCTGTGCTCAGGGGGCTATACATGGGACAGGGCATCAAACCTGTGCCAGGGTCTGCCGCATGCAAGGCAAGTGCCTTTGCCTGGTACCATCTCTGTGACCCCAGGACAGAAGTCTATTTTTCTAAAGCAGAATTTCATCACATCCAATGAGTCCAGCACCTTTTGGACAGGGACTGGGGTGATATATGCCCAGCTCTGAATCAATACCTGTCATATCATATAGACACTCAATACGTCACTTGCTGAGTGAACTAGATAAAACAATGAAAGCTGGTGCGGATCAGCTGAACAAGTGTATTGACGAGTGTAAAATGAACTCCATAAACTCACCAGGCGGCCCCATGTCTGTGAGAGGCTGTGTCGGCCTTAGCACTTACTTGGAGATCCTCCTGGTGCCCTCCCCTGTCTTCTGCTGCCCGCTGCTCCTGCCTGCATAGTGTGGCCCAGTCACACCCTGTAGACTCCAGCAATTCAGGGCTTTACCCCGGGAGCATAGGAGTCCTCTTCTGGACTTAAGAAGAGCAGGTGAGTCCTAGTGGCTAGCCCAAGAAGCCCAGGGAAAGCCAATGGAAGGCCTGCCAGGCTAGGGTCTGGAGAGACAGAACAGGGGGCCAGGCTGGCCTTGCAGATGATCCTCCCCCTCTAAGCGGCCCCAGGTGGCCCCACAGACTATAATATGCCAGACAGGGATCACGGAAACCAGTGCCCTCACCCATGTGCTTGGAGCATCGTCCACAAAATGAAAGAAAAACCGTATTTCGAAGCAAAACACATTCCAGGCTGTGTATCTTAATGAACTCTACCAGATTTAGCCTCCAACCTGGTAACGTTTTATATCCTGTTATTTCTCGAACTGACCTTTTTCCTCTAATGTAATGGTGCCGGGGTTAGGGGACAGCCATTTAGACTGATGGTTTCCGGTATGCTCAGGCCACTATATGTGGTTGCTGGGAATCAAACCAGGTCAGTCACACGCAAAAGCAAGCAGCTGAACTCCTGCACTGTCTCTCCGATCTTCAGCTGTTCAGTTTTATTTTTCCTTTCACTGTTGACTAAATGCGTACATTATGCACTGTCTCAATTATCAACGGCTCCCATAGCCCAATGTACATATGAAGGTGAAAAGTGACCAGGAATGAGTGGGGACAGCAGAGCTCTACATTTCCCTGCAGCCTCAGCTTAATTGCTCCCAGGATGGACATAACGTTACTTTGGGTTGCTTCCACTGCACATACCTTGATATACTCAGTCCAAACCAGAATTCTGGGTTGAGGAGTGAGGACAGGGAGTAAGGCACTTGCCTTGCAATTCAGCCAACCCTAGTTTGAGCAGCACTGCCATGGGCCACTCCTGAGCTAAGAGTCAGGAATGGACCCTCAACACCCCAGGGCGTGGCCCTCACCAAAGGACAGTAACAACAACAATTAGCCATCAAAATACACAGACGAATCTTCTGCCATGATTCTATCAGATTTTGTCTTCTAAGCTCAGAGAGGAGGCTCCCAAGGAGCAAAGAGGTGCTACGGAGTCATCTTCAGGTTGTTCCCAGGAAAGACGATAAAAATGGAGTTTCTGTTCCCAGACATGCCTGCTCACGTTTCCCCAATATGTTCCTGAGTCACGGTTTTATTTTCAAAAGAAAACGGAGGGTATTTTAAAAAAAAACACGGATTTTTGGTTATTTAGGTCTTCTAATGTGAGAAATACTTTTCACAAAGGAAATCTATATTTGCATATGCTCATTAAATATTTATATTAGATGTACAAAATGCAGTCACTCATGATCCCCTAATTAGTCTTTAAGTAGCAGAACTTAATTAAAATATCATTTGTTAACTCATTAGTGCTGAGTTAAAACTTTGACACTGATTTCAGTAATTAATGGATCCTGAAAACACACTTTATTTGGCTATTTCCATTGTGTTTTCTCCTTAATGCTTCTTTTTGATACCATTAGAGTTTAAGAAGGTGAAAGCGTCAAGTTAGGACTTGAATTTTAAAAACGATTTAGCTGACATCACCAAAGGTCTCTTCTCAGATTTCCTCTTGGTAAAGAATTCTCCCTTGAAACACGATGACCTCCACCCCGGCCGTCTCTACCTCCCTGCTTTATTTTTCTGCAGGATCTCTTCCAGACTTTCCTCCATCATCTCTATGTTTCCTTCCTGGCGGATTCCTCCTTCCCTCCTAGCACGGAAGCACCACAGGAAGAAGCAACAACTGAGCTGCTCCCCTCAGGGCTGCACTTCCCGTGGAGAGCACAGCAGATCTCAGTAAGGCCCGGCACACGATGGGGAGCCAACAGTGCTGAAGACACTGCTCACTAAGTTGCAGGAACACTGATTAGGTGGACACAGGTACAAGAAAAGTACAGAAGATTCAATTTCCATCTTATTAGAATACTTTAAATAAATTAATTGTATCTAGTAGCAATTAATGATATTCACTAAAATGAATATACTTAAAATACTGCCGGCTACATTCTATAAGGAAACAAAAGCACTTGAAGACTGTCTGGAACTTGAAGCTATCTTTAAAATGTCTAGGATAGCCATCCTCATTCTCACCTCCTGAGCAAGAATTCAAATTGTTTTTGTTTTAAATAAACGAAATATGTACACTGTTGTGCTTTTCTTTTTCCTTTTTTTGTTAATTCACTGAAATATTCTCTTTAATATACTTGCTTACAATGTACTAGGGGCTCTTGGAAATGGAAGTTACATTCTTCCCTCTCCTGGACCTTTCAGCTTTTACCATCAAAACAGCCTGGAGTGACTAGGGTGTGCCCATGAAACACTTTGGGGGCAGTGTAAGCTCTTTCACATTATGAACCAGAGACTCATAAATAAATCTCGTGAGAGATCAACAAGGTGCAGAGATTCTTATGGACTCCTGGACTCAGTACTAGGCTGAGTCATCCAGGGTACTGCAGTGTGGGGGTAGGTAAGCCCCCACAGCTGACCAAACAGAGCCCCAGCAACCGAAAACCCTCCACACCCACAACCGCTGCCAGACTCTTGGCCAGACTCCATTGCTCAGGACTAGTGTCATCCAGAAATGAAGTCTGTCAAAAACTCAGGTATGTGGGTTTTGTGACTAAAATCTCCAGGCATTGATGGAGTCAGGAATAGGCTACCTCCCCCATCTCCCTGTACTTCCAGAAGTCAGGCAGTCACACGTATGACCCCCAAATGCCAACCAGTTAAAATTTAATGCCAGCAGTTTCACCTTGTGAAAAATTTTGAACTTCCTGAACATCTCAAACGCTACAATCCTGATACACCAAAAGCAGCACACCAGATTGGATGGGGTGCAATGTATAAGGCATTCAATCACAATGAACAAATATCTACACAGAGGGCATAACTTGTAACAACATCTTAGTAATCTCTTATACAAGGGCTTCATAACTCCATGGTGCGGTACACAATCTTCACAACTTTCTTATGAGGAAACATTTTTGAGCATTCTCATACAATCAAATTATAACAAGCAATAAAAAGTAAATTATTGAGGGCCTGCTTTGGGGACAGGTTTAAGGGGTGATGGGGAAAACTGGAGATAATGGTGGTGGAAAGGAGCAATGGTGATGGAATTGGTGTTGGTATATTGAATGCCTGTAACAAATTGTCACAAACAACTTTAAACCGCCATGTTTATGTGAGGTACCATGGAAAAATAAAATTAAAGAAAAAAACAACAGCTTGAAAAACAGACTCAGCATGGAGACCAAGCATTGAGGGACGGATGTGATAGGTTTTTCAGTAAGGAGGCGTAAACTATGGGAGAAGGCTGAGAAGCAAGACACAGTCAGCATGTGTCAGATTTACACACACAAAAGTTTCTGTATACATAATAGAAGAGATGAAAAACTGATGAGAAAAACCAAGTTGATTCTTCTGAAGCCAAACAGCGATGTTTTACAGACACAAATTTCCACTAAAATGTTTTCTACATTGTGTGCATTTGTACAGAAACTTCATTATTTCAACAAACTAATGCAAATCGAGCAGGGGCCACACCCACATAATTGGCCCCATGCAACCAACCCTCATGTTTCGTTCCCCCTTCACCCATTCCCCTATGGTACAATCATAACCAGATCCAAAGCAAGTCCCTGTGGTTAGTTTATTAAATGTAATAAGTTAGAATAATGAAGATTTAAAATTATGACTCACACAGGCAGAGAAAAGTAGAGATTCCCAAATAGAATTATAAAAATTTTAACTTTTCGTATTTTTTGACTTGTGGTTTTAATATTACTGGTTTAATATGCTAGCACTTCTTGTATTGAATTTTTTAAATAGAAGGGGATAAAAAACCACACAAAAGAACAATTTTGTGCATGGGTGTGCAGATACAAATACTTCATCACCGAACTGTTTTTTCCAAAATGAATCATAAGTATAAAATTATTATTTCTGTGGAGAATCATATTTAACAAGCATTTGCTCCTCAAGCCAATGTAGTATCTTGCTGATTTTTTAAAAAGTACTTAATGATGTATGGTTATAAATGTTATACAACTTACTACCAATGGAAAACATTTTAAAGTAGTTTTGATCTTCCACCAGCAGTGTATGAATGGTTCTCAAGACTGCGTGAGAATAACAAGAAGCTAGAGCCCCTTTGAGTCTCCCCCCAAGGCCTTACTTTGTTATTAGATTTTTTAGGGTGTAAGTGGAAATAGCTCATCTATACTTAAGCAGGAATAAGAAATCCACACACAGGCACATGAATACATAACCTATACACACAGGATGTGGTACAACAACTTAATAAGCATTTTTCTTTCAAATTCTTCAAGCCCAAAGTTTTTCCAAAGAGACTCTGTCTAGATCTGTGTGTAATTCCACACATGCATAAAATCATATGACGCATGTTGGCTCATGTGAAGTTTACAGACTTGTATGGAAGACACTATGCTTCATGTCACTGCTCTTTCACGGGAAATATTAGAACTGGCCTTACTGGGTCTCTTGACAACTGATGTATTGTACCAGAACCAATGCATGAATCAGAATGAGAAAACAAGTTTTTCTGATCAACATGATAGAAAAAGGCTTGAAGGATAGATAAAAACTTATAGAAAAAAACACAGCTGTCTTCAGAGGTAGGAAAGGTAAAACGTAAAAAGGCAGGCTGGGACTCCAGCTGTGAATCATCCCCTGGCAGAGACAGCTGAAGCTCAGGACCCTCTGCCTGGAGAGAGACCCCTGGGAGAACCCTGCAGGAACCCCTCCACAAGCCCAGGCAGGAGCAGATCAGCTGAACAGTGCATTTCACAGAAGGGAAGCACCCCACTGTCACATCAGAAAGCACAGCTGGAAACTGAAGCATCCCCAATGAAGAGCAAGCTGGTAGCTGCACTCCCGGGTACAAAGTACCAGATGAAGGTGGAAGCCACTTGCAGTGAACTGATTTCAAATTCGAAACCTGACTACAGGCAGCAAGAGAAACCAAGAGGTTTCTCATACCTTTATAGAGAACAGTAGAGAACAGGAAGGTGTTTAAAGAATCAAAAATTGAAGAGTAAATTCACTAATACTGACTAAATTAGAAAAATACATCACACACATACATTAGACAAATTAGCCTTAACTGAAGGTGAAACATGGAGTGGGAAGATGAGATCAGGAGAGCAGGGCCGCTGGCGCTTGCCCCGTTCCTGACCCTCTTTCCACTCATGGATAATGTGACACAATCGGCGCTGCCAGAATCACCATTGATTCATCACTCAGCTGATTTCAGATCAGAAACCTCTTATTGTTGCCAGGCTTCTTGCTACCCTTGCATTCAGTTACACCAGCCTGCCTGGGGTCTCTGATTCATGATGAAGACACTCAGGGGCTAGAGAGAAACACAGAAGTTTCAGAGAGGAATTTAGACAGACAAGGCAGAGGGCTATGGGCCAGGCCAGGGTGGAAAGGGACAGTTCATGTCAGTGTGGACACCAGGAGTCACCCCTTTAAACTAGATTCACTCCAAACTGGACAAATGCTAGGAAAGGTTGATGCCTCCCATCTTCTTTTGCCCAAGGATTGCTTTACTATTCATGGGGGTTGTTTAATTACTACTACAGAGAAGTAGTAATTAAAAGAGCATGGTATTGGAATAAAAACAGACCTGTGGACCTATAGAATAGATTTGAATATTCTGATAACCATACTCAAATACATTATCATTTAATCTTTGATAAAGGAGCAAAAAAGTATGGAATGGAGTAAGGAAAGCCTCTTCAACAAGTGGTGCTGGGAAAACTGGGCAGCTACATGTAAAAAAAATGAATTTGGACCTCTGTCTAACACCATGCACAAAAATAAGATAAAAAAGGATTAAAGATCTCAATATCCAACCTGAAACCATAAAGTACATTGAGGAAAATAAAGGAAAAACCCTCCACGATATTGAAGCTAAAGGCATTTTCAAAGATGAAATACCACTAAAAGAGCAATTGGAAGCAAAGATAAATATATGGGACTACATGAAACTAAAAAGCTTCTTCACCTCAAAAGAAACAGTAACCAAGATATAAAGACAGTCCACAGAATGGGAAAGAATATTCACCCAATACCCATCTGATAAGGGGTTAATATCCAGGATATATCAGGCACTATTAGAACTTTACAAAGAAGAAAACAGTCAACCCCATCAAAAATGGGAAGAAGAAATGAACAGAAACTTTGACAAGGAAGAAATTCAAATGGCCAAAAGACATATGAAAAAAATGCTCTTCACCACTAATCATCAGAGAGATGCAAATGTAAACAACAATGAGATATCATCTCACACCACAGAGACTTGCACATATCCAAAGAACAAGAACAAGTGCTGGCTTGTATGTAGAGGGAAAGGGACTCTCATCCATTGTTGGTGGGAATATCGACTGGAACAGCCTTTTTGTAAAACAATATGGATATTCCTTCAAAGACTGAAAATTGAGATCCCATTTAACCCAGCAATACCACTTCTGGGAATATACCCTGTGAGACCAAAAACACACAGTAGAAAAACCCTCTACACTTCTATGTTCATAGCAGCACTATTCAAATAGCCAGAATCTGGAAACAACAGAATGTCCAAGATCAGATGACTGGATAAAGAAACTGGTACATCTACTCAATGGAATACTATGCAGCTGTTAGGAAAAACAAAGTTATGAAATTTGCCTATAAATGGATGGACGTGGAGAGGATCATTACTTGTATCACTTGTCTTCCCATTGTTCATCAATTTGCTCAAGTGGGCACCAGTAACTTCTCCATTTGTTGGTAATGAGGTCCATTATTGTTACTGTTTTTGGCATATCGAATACACCATGGGTAGCTTGCCAGGCTCTGCCGTGACTCTGGGTTCATCCCAGGGGCCCAGTCTTTTTCTATGTCAGATCATCTACCATCCAGGGCCCATGGGGCAGAGTCCTGGATATAGACAAGCCTGTCTCCTGTCTGCCACCTGCGGACAGAGCCAGGCACCACAGCCACAACTGCAACACCTTGAGGGACAGATCCAATCAACTCTAGCTAAACAAATCCAACAACTAGAGCTGCTAAATATAAAGCCTCTCTCCTCTGTGGGGGAACACCCTCTATAGCTACTAAACCAGTTTCACTCTGCTCTCAGCAAACTGTCTGCTGGGCCACCCTAAGCTGTGCTCCAGGACTTATGCTTGACTTTGCTCAGGGATCACTCCTGGCAGGGCACTGGGGACCATCTGGGGAGCATGCAATAAGAATGCCCTACCCACTATGCTGTATCTAGAACCAGCTGTTTCTTGTTCTGGCTCACCTCACCTTTCTTGACAACATGGCCCACTAAATCCACTCTGCTTTAAATCTAACTTCCTGAGTTCCCTACCTTATACCATCCAATGCATAATCCCATCTCCTCATCCTGAGGATCATGCTTAGTGAAATTAGCCAGAGGGAAAAGGACAGATATAGAATGACTATATTTATTTGCAGGATATTAAAAAATAACATGATGCCAATATCAAAGGCCAGAAAAACATGAATCAGGAGGTCTTGTCAGTGGGTAGAACCTACTGTAAATGTGTGGGAATCAGAGATTAGGTAAGATAGAGAAAGGAACAGTGTACTAATAATTATTGTAAGTGATTGGGAAAACATTTATTGGCAGGTGAAATAGTCCATTTTAATATTTCTAATGTATAATTTTTTTTAGTATTTTATTATACCACCATGAGATATACAGTTACAAAGATGTTCACACTTGGGTTTTGGTCATACAGTGTTCCAGCACCCATCCCTCCACCAGTGCCCATCTCCCACCACCAATGTCCCCGGTTCCCTCTCCCTCCCCCAGCCCACCTCATATTGGCAAATTTCTTCACGTATTCCACCCAGCACAGCAGAGCCTGGCAAGCTACCCGTGTCGTATTTGCCATGCCAAATACCAGTAACAATTATAGACCTCATTCCCATGACCTAATGGAATGGTTTGAGGCTCTTTATGTTCCTGGAGTGGGATGATGCCCTTGGGCTATCTTGTATGGGACAGAACTATTGAGATGTTACTGGTGCCCGCTCGAGCAAATCAAAGATATATGGGAAGACAGTAATACAGTGATACAGTGATACAGTGATAATACCAGCATAGAACAGAGCATTGAAAGTAGACAAAAAAAGATATACATGATAACCTCTAAATGTATGTATTACAAGTATGTATCTGCTCAGTTAATAGTCTGGGTTTTCTGAACAACTCCAAACTCTATAATATTAACCTCCCGGTAGGAGCACACCAGATCAGATGGGGCATGAAGTAGAAGCCAACTAAACTCAACAAATAGAAAGCGTGAACAGAGAAGCCCAACAAACCCTTGACAAGGACTTCATGTCCCGTGGTGAAAAAGAACAATGTTCACAAAATTTCTTTTACTGAAGTATTTTTTATAATTCCATTAGCCATTTAGTGGTAACAGACAACATAAAATAAATTACTTGGGCCCGCTGGGTGGGTGGGGTGGGCAGGATTGAGGGGTGGTTGGGAAAATAGAGATAATGGTGGAGGGAAGGCGACAATGGTCTGGGATTGGGGCTGGAATACTGAAGGCTCATAACAAATCATCACGCACAATGTTGTAAACGACGTGTCTCCGTACAGTGGGGAAACAATCCAAAGGAGAGTGTGGCACTGGTGAATCTCATTGACCGGAGGAATTGCCACAGTTGGTGGGTGACCTAGACCCTCCAAAGCCACTGTAAAGAGAAAGTTCACGTTTCTTGATTTAGTAATAAATGGACTGCAGGGGGTGGGGCAGTATCATCAAACCACAGTCACGGAAGTAGACCCAAATTTATGATTGGGTCAAAACTGTATCAAGTCTCTTCACTTCAAAAGCGCCTGTGGGGCCCAAGTGATAGCCCAGAAGGTAGCATTTGCCTTGCACTCGGCCGGTCTGTGCCGACCTGGGTTCAATCCCGGCATCCCATATGGTCCCTTGAGCACCGCCAGGAGTAATTTCTGAGTGCAGAGCCAGGAGTAGCCCCTGAGCATTGCGGGTGAGACTCAAAAAAAGCGCCTGCGGAAATTACTTGCTCCTTACTGTGAAGGTAGAAAATGTCTTTCACGCACTGAATAAAGGGCTGAAAATGTGTGTTTGGTTGACAAAGTGATCCAGGCTCTTTGGACAAGAGTCACTCTCTTCACTGAACAGAGGACTGTGCCAGGAAGCTGCTCTGACAGGGCCCGCTGAGCCGGGCTCCGGTAGGCACCCTCCGTCTCAGCAGCACGAGTGCTAAATTCCATGTGAATATAGGGGTGGCTGGTCCCTGGGTATTCTAAGATCAACACTACTTCTCTGTAATGGAAAACAGGTGAATGAAGACAGCCCTGACATCAGATTTGCCTGTTTCCAGGGGCCCTGAGTCACTGGCCTCCCAACAGTCCACCAAATTGCCTCTGAAGATACAGAAAAGAAGAAAACTCCGCATGGGGTTGGAACCCAGGTCTATGTAATGCACAGGCAGAAAGAAAAGGAATTTCTTTGACTGAAGAGCTCAGTGAGAGCCATGGGGAGCTGGGATGTGCCTTCTGTAGGCAGAGGCGCCCCACCTAAGTCATCAGGTGCTCTCTGCATCCCATCACTCCTGGAGCAAACTTGGGAGAGGCCACAGATGACTGCTCCATGCCCATGTTCTCCCGTGGTCTCAGACACACGGGATAAGAAGGAGGGAGGAGAGCCCCCCTTCGGGCACCCTGCACCACACTGCAGGCAACAACAGAGGCAAACACGTGTGCACGCATTCCAGAGGTCAGGGGCACAGGACAGAATGAGGGGAGGCAGGGGAAGGATCGGGGCCTTCTGACCAGATGCCAAGGGTGAGGCGAGGTTATTATTCAGAGCCAAGCCATCTCTTGGCAAGAAGTCTAGACTGAGGCAACACTGAAACTGATTGGTAACGTGTACATCCATCGGGTACAAGAAAGGAATCAGTCAATTATGTGATACTCTAGAATCCTAATTTTTTTTTCTGTTTGCTTTTGGGCCATACCTGGTGGTGCTTAGTCCTGGCTCTGTGCTTAGAGATCACTCCCAGCAGTGCTCGAGATATATATGTGGTATCAGTGACTACCAGTGTGCAGGGCAAGCACCATACACCTCATACTATCTTTCTAGGCCCCTAAGACTCTTTTTTAATGTGTATATGTATTGACATGCTCTTAGAGGCAATATTATTATTAGCATTATTAAACATGTTAATAATATTGGAAAATTTGGAGCTAATAATATTGAAAAATATATTGAATATTGAAAAATAATATTGGAAAATTTGGAAATGATATTATTAGCATTTCCAAATTTTCTATTGTAATCACTTATTACTTTTAAACTAGAAAGAGAAATCGAAGAAGTGTAATTTTTATACAGTGTAATGAATGATAAATACTTTAAAATATTGCATGCATCATTCATTATGTTCTTCACTATGCAAAAAGACTTAGAAATGTTCACAGCTGCATGTGGAAAAAGGTGGAATGATGCCATCAATTTACTCATATTTTTTGATACTTTCTTACTTTAGCAAATAAATGTTACATGCTTTACGATTAAACTTTGTAAGAGTGAAAAAATCATACTTTTTGTCTTACAGTTGATTGACTCAACAGTACTCATTTTTATGTAGAACTCTTTTGATAAAGGCAAAATATAATTTCCTAAAATTGTTGTCTCAAATACACTGCAATGACTAACACTTTCTTTTTTTTAAAACTTTTTAAAAAATTTTTATTATACCACCGTGAGACATACAATTACAAAGGTGTTCATAATTGGTTCTTGGTAATACAGTATTCCAGCACCCATCCCTCCACCAGTGCCCCATTTCCACCACCAATGTACCCCACCCCCCCCCACCCACCCCCAGGCTGCCTCAATAGAGGTGCCCCCATTTCCTCTCTTTCTCTCTCTCTCTCTCTCTCTCTGTCTCTGCATCTATCTCCCTCTTATTTTACACATTGTGGATAGCCCTGCAGATATTTAGAGTTTATCACTTAAGTCTCTTTGTGTATATTCAATGGTGAGTTTTAATCTGCCATTACCATTTCACACATTTAGTAAAACACTGGTATCTATTTATATCCTATTAATGAATGCAGTCATTCTACATCGGTCCTTCTGACTAATTTCACTCAGCATGGTAGTCTCTATGTCCATCCATTTGCAGGTAAATTTCATAATTTCGTCTTTTCTGACAGTTGCATAGTATTCCATAGTGTAGATGAACCACAGTTTCTTTAGCCAGTCCTCTGTTCTCAGGTATTTAGGTTGTTTCCAGATTCTAGCTATAGTGAATAGTGCAGAGATGAATAAAGAAGTACAGATAGTGCTTCTGCTGTGTGTTTTTCGGTCTCTCGGGTATATTCCCAGGAGTGCTATTGCTGGATCAAATGGGAGCTCAATATCTAGTTTTCGGAGGAATGCCCATATTGTTTTCCAAAAGGGCTGAACCAGTCGGCACTCCCACCAAGAGTGGATCAGAGTCCCTTTTCCCCACATCCAAGACAGCACCGGTTGTTCTTGCTGTTTTGGATGTGTGCCAGTCTCTGTGGTGTGAGATGGTACCTCATTGTTGTTTTGATTTGCATCTCCCTGATGATTAATGATGAAGAGCACTTTCTCATATGCCTTTTGGCCATTCGAATTTCTTCTTTTTGGAAGCTTCTGTTCATTTCTTCTCCCCATTTTTGATGGGGTTGGCTGTTTTCTTCTTGTGGAGTGCTACCAGTGCCTGATATATCCTGGATATTAACCCCTTGTCAGATGGGTATTGGGTGAATATCCTTTCCCACTCTGTGGATTGTCTTTGTATCTTGGTCACCATTTCTTTTGAGGTGCAGAAGCTTTTCAATTTTATATAATCCCATTTGTTTATCTTTGCTTCCATTTGCTTGGTCAGTGGTGTGTCATCTTTAAAGATACTTTTTAGTTTCGATGTCGTAGAGCATTTCTCCTATGTTTTCTTCGATGTACCTTACAGATTCATGTCTGATGTTGAGATCTAGAATCCATTTTGATCTGACTTTTGGGCATGGCGTTAGAAGGAGGTCTAAGTTCATTTTTTACACGTAGCTGCCCAGTTTTCCCAGCACCATTTGTTGAAGAGGCTTTCTTTACTCCACTTAATATTTTTTGCTCCTTTATCGAAGATTAAGTGGTTGTATATTTGAGAGTGTGTTTCAGGATATTCAGTTCTATTCCATAGGTCTACGGGTCTGTCTCTATACCAATACCACACTGTCTTAATTACAGCTGCTCTGTAGTAGAGCTTGAGGTTGGGGAAAATGATACCTCCCATCTTCTTTTTCCCAAGGATTGCTTTAGCTATTAGTGGGGGGTTTATTATTCCATACAAATTTCAGGAGTGTTTGTTCAATTTCTTTGAAGAACATCATGGGTATCTTTATAGGGACCGCATTGAATCTGTATAAAGCTCGAGGGAGACTAACACTTTCTATGGACTTTCCTGGGAAGAATAGGAGAAACTACTCGACACCAACTCGAGGCTGAAATGCATCTACATGCCTGACACAGAAAGAACCACAATTGACTCCTTTAAGTAAAAACATCAAACCCATGATTGATTTTTTTAAAACCATCATCCTGTCAATCTGATTCCATTTGTCATGTTTCAAAGAACTTTTGATCTCAAAATGCTTTGGTAAAGTAAAGGGACCTGTGATAAGACAGAGAGAAAACCAGTCCAGAAATTGCAAATTGGAAGTGACCAGCGATTCACCTCAGGCAGAAGCTGATAAAACATCCAAGTCTGGTGTGTGTGCCCAAATGGAACTTTTGGACACGCAACTACGCTCGTTTTGATGATCAAGATGCCAGTCCTGCTCCGCTAGAGGGCCAGCAAGCCCCTTTTCCCGGATGAGAGAGGCCCTGTGCTGTGCAGGTGGCCTGACACTCCCCAAGTAGCTCTGCTCTCCGCGGCTAGTGGCTGGTGGCGGAGTCCTTTCACCTAAAGCAGTAGAACTGATTTGTTTCCTTGCCAGTTGTCAGTCTACTGTGATCTGAAACTTACAACATGGTTTGTTTCCCAGGGGCCCTGGTAGTGTGGATTGTCTTTGGCCCTTACCTCCCAAATCACTGTCATCCGGCTGCAGCCGACCTTTCTTTCCAATCTCGGCACTTTCCGAGGAGTTATAAATCAGTTGACTTTCAAGCTCGATGAGATGGCATATGCCCTAGTTTGAAGAACAGATGGAGGCTTGGGGGGAAATTGTTTCGCAGGCTTGCTACAAGCAGCTCTGCTCCATAAAAGTGAACCATTCCTACTAATTTCTCCCATAAATTACCTCGGCAGCAGGGAGCGCCGGCCCATTCAGCAGAAAATCTTTCATCTCCCTTTCGGAGGTCACCTCACCAATTTAAATGAAACTTATTTCTGATACATAGCTGTATTGTCAAACCGTCCACTTTGAAGGCTTAACAATTTACATTTAAAAATGACATTGTGTATGCAGGCCCATTCTCCAAAAAGCCACAGAACTGCACAGTAATGCCAGACGATTTCCTCTTTCCCTCGCCCATCCCACCCCAGGGCCTTCAGACTAACCCCTGTCTATTAATTAATCACTGAGGAATTAAGAGTGGGAATGCAGCAGCTCTCTTGTACAAAAATCAGGTAAACTGTCACTTTTCTTGTAAAATTTGCCTTACAAATTCTACCAAAGCCAAACTTAAGCTTGGGCAATTATCAAAAGAAATAGAAGTCCAGGACAATTCCAGGAGAAAATTCCTTCTCATTCCGGGGAAACACATTTTTCATCTCTTAAATAAATTCTCTAATAAAATTCCAAACTCCTGATCAGTTTTATCTGGGAGGAGATAGCACATACCTTTGTTGGAATTCTTAAGAAGTCGACACATTAAGAAATGGAAGACCTCAAAGGAATAAATTATTAAACAAAACTATAGGATTTGGGAAAACAAGATTCTGAGAGCTGATGGATCAGGTATCGTCACAGTGTGACTTACTTTAAGATGTGTTCATGTTCATAGATAATGAGCTATCATGGCTTTGGGACTGATTTTAATTGTAAAAAAATTAGTACACAGTTTAATAATAATTATGTTCAATAACTGTTTTCCTAGTAGGAAATTATCCTTTATGTCAATGGAAGCAGTCGCACTGACAGAGCTTTTATAGCTGATGCATACCAACGCTGCTGAGTGCTAAAAGCAATGGGCTGGCAGGGCAGAACTGCCAACATGTGGACCAGCACAGAATCGGAGCTATTGTCTAGCATGGCCAGAAAGCAATTTTAAAAACAAATTGAAGCATTTACTTAATTCACGTACAGCATTTTCTTTCCTTGCTGTTCCAGCTGGACATATAGTTTCCATCACTTGGAAAGCAAAGGGAACCCGCCAGCTTGGAATCGAAGATGTAAGTGGTGACTGGAGAAGCGTTCTCGTGTCATACGGGCGCATTTTCACAGCACAATTCGACCCGCTGAGAGAGGACGGCATGCCACACGCGTGCTGTGAATTCAATGCCCTGACTCCAGCGTTCAGTCATATGCAAGAGCCCTTCCCTCCAACACCAACGATGAACAGTGTTCAGAGAATAAAACAAAGAATAAAACAGTGACAAGAGGGTCAGAATTAAAAGTGCTTGTCTCTCCTGTGGCCAACCCTAGTTTGATCTCAACTGTCCCTTGCAAATATGTAATGTGAAATTCAGGAGGGGAGTGGGGGCTCTGGGCCACACCTGACAGTACTCAGGGCTCAGCGCCCTGGCTGGGTGCTCAGGAGTCACTCCAGCAGAGCTAGGGCGAGACCACAGGGAGTACTGGCAATCGCCCTAGGGTGAGGGCACCTCTCCAGCCTCCACCGCAGAGGGTTTGACTTCACCACTGCATCTCTCCTGGCACCAGCTCTGACCAGACGCTACCTGAGCTCCCGGGCAAGGTGAAGATCCTGAGCTGCTGAAGCGCAGACTAGCCTGGAACGTTACACCCTCTGCCTGCCCCAGAACTGCAGACGGAGGCGGCTTCGGTGGAGGCCGCAGCCCCATCGGGAGAGGTTAGGGTTCCCTTTTTATGGAAGTACAGGGCGTTGAAGATCTCAAATTCAAGAGGTGAAAATTCAAACACAATTTCCAAAGTCCATTTCTGCTGGTGGCCTGCTGCCGCTGCTCGTAATGAGGCGCCTCCTGCTGGGGAGCCCAAGGCAAAAGGCGCAGAAGAGAGCTGAGTTTCCTGGTAGAGGCAGGAAAGCGCTCAACAGGAACCCAGTCGACACGTGTTCTGAGAACCACCAGGACGGTTTGTGAATGCTTTAACCATTAGTGACCACGACTTCTTTAGCCAATATAAAGAAGTTAGGTCCCCAGTTCCGTTGCAGCATCACGCATGGTCTCCTGAGTGCCCCTAAGTGTGGACACAAACGAAGCCAAAACAAACAAAATGTTTCATTTAAACATTTAAAAGCGCTTATTTGGTAGACTACAGAGTCTAGGTAGGACCTATTCATCTTTCAGAGATGAGTCACTTACTACTGGCAAGTACAAAGGAAATTCCACCACAAAACTTGGCATTTTATATGATTTCCCCATTTATTACCAATGAATATATAAGCACACAAGCCACAAATACATATATATATATATGTGTATGTGTGTGTGTGTGTGTATATATATATATATAACTTGCCAGTCCTGCCCCTCAAGGTGTTGCAGGTGTGGTTGAGGTACCCGGCTACATCGGCAGGTCGCAGACAGGGGGCAGGCTTGTCTACACCCAGGGCTCTGCCCCATGGGCCCTGGATGGTGTATGGTCTGACAAAGAAAAGACTGGGTCCCCTGGGATGAACCCAGAGCCACGGCAGAGCCTGGCAAGGTACCCATAGTGTATCTGATATGCCAAAAACAATAATAATATTGGACCTCATTCCCAGTGAATGGAGACGTTACTGGCACCCACTCAAGCAACTGGATGAACAACGGGATAACAAGTGACAGGTAATATGTATAACATTAATAACAATTCCTAAATAGCTCTGGTCTTCCAACTGGCCCTAAGATTGAGGGATTTGGGCTGTTATCTTATTATCTTAGCCTAGAGTTGCGCCATCTACCATGGCAACCATGTGGCCACTTCACTGTATCACTGTATCACTGTCTTCCCGTTCATCATCGATTTGCTCGAGCGGGCCCCAGTAACATCTCCATATGTCCTGTCTCATGCAAGTAGAGCCCAAGGGCACCTGCTTGCTCCAGGAACATAAAGAGCCTCAAACCATTCCATCAGGTCATGGGAATGAGGTCATTGTTACTGGTATCTGGCATATCAAATATGGCACGGGTAGCTTGCCAGGCTCTGCCGTGCGGGTAGCATACTCTTCTATATCTCACAGTGGTATACTTAAATGCTCTAAATCCGAACCAAGAAAGCAGCTGCTCCGGCTGGAGCTATAAAACAGCAGGCAGGACCTTTCTGTTGTGAGCCGCCCACCTGGGTCCCCAAGTCACAGGAGTGGTCCTTCAGCACAGAGCCAGAGGGAAGCCCTGAATACCACTGGGTGTGGTCCAACAACAACAGTGCTATTCCTGCATCTCGCCAGGCCTGTCCAGGGCTCCAGCCGATGACCAGCTGCTGTACCATGCGGGTGCAGACGTAGGATCCACCCAACTCTGCAGAGGATCCCCCATTCAGTCCCTAGGCGGCCTTGACACCAGCAACAGAGCCATGAAACTACAACGGCAGGAGGGTCTGGCGGGGGACCCAAACATGGAAAGACGTGCCCTGCCACCCGCCGCCTTTGCTCTAGCTTTGCAGGTCACTTGGATAGCGTCTCCACACACTGGCTCTTTCGTGAATACATCACTCCCTTATGTCACCTGGGCTTCTTAGCCTGGGACTGTACACACCATTCCAGAGCTCATAGCCCACAGCGGGCGTCACGAGACGCTGAACGTTCCCTGTGCAAGCAGCTACAGTTGGGCTCCCAGAGCAGGCAGCAAGGGTGGAGGCAGCTTGCTACACACCATCCCTGCTTGTGTTTTGCGATGTTTTTGCAGGGAGGAACTCAGGCTGTTCCAGGGCCCCCCCCTTGGGGATGAAATTCTAAAGACGTCCCAAGGCTCAAGTGCCTGGAATAAAGGGAGCTATGTTGGGCTCTTGCTCACGAGCTTTTGTGTCAAGCTTTTAAGGCTTTTAGCCTCCGTCTCACAGTACTGCATGGAGATGCTGAGAGCAAAGCTTGGACTGATAGAAGTCTAGAGGTTCCAGGAGAAGATGTTTCTTTAAATGTATGCTATTAGCTTGCCAACGACAGCAAATAAATGGCTTCCGCTTTCTTCTGGCTTTTTAGCTTGCTGACTCAGTACCACAGTCAATAGGACTTTAAAAGAATTAATAGAGCTATAAAAAAATAAAAGCACACTATATCCCTGGTGACTGTCAGGCTATCAAAGAGCACAAAATAATTTAGCTGATATCTTTATTCTTTCCAAGATAACTTTTCTTTTTCTAATCTCTTGACACTTCTAAATGATACTAATAAGATTATTTGAACAGGTTAAAGTAGGTCTCTAAATTCTTCTTATTGATACTCTTAAAATGTGTGATAATAAATAAAAACATCCAACCACTCACTTTTTATAAAATAGTCCGGCATATGTCTCAGAGAAACCAGGTTTTAAAATTCAATAGGCACTGGTGGAGGGACGGGTGCTGGAACACTGTATGACTGAATCTCAATCATGAACACCTTTTTAATTGTATATCGCATGGTGGTATAATAAAAAAAATTTAAAAAATAAATAAAATTCACTAGACAGTGTGGACGGGCTAGTGCTTGGAGCTGGCCCAGACCAGCCCCCTCACCAGGCCCCAGGAGGCCCGAAACCACAGTGGAGCTGGAAGCCTCTCCTATGTCCAAGCTACACAAACTGTGGCACTGATTGGGATTTTTTCCCACCACACTTTCAAGATGCATGTAGTCCACTACATAAAAATGTCCCTCCCCCTCCTCAAACACATTTCACCCGAAGGGCTCCTGCAAATCTCCCTTACCAAGAACATTGGTAATAAACATTGAATTCAGCAACTGAATATCTCCTGATTCAGTAAAGTTTGATGATTTATGAAATTAGGTGGAGATGTTCTTGAAAAATTAAAATTTAGAATTTTTTCTCCAGAGGAAGAAAAGGTTTCACTTTAATGGATTGTTCTAAGCTAAATACTTTGATTAAGATTTTCAAATTGATCGTCTCTTATTTTTTTTGTACCATAAACTCATTGGTTGCTAATTCGAGCCCTCGCTCCTTCACCCTTCACACAGCACCATGGGACTGTTAAGTTAAACGGATCAATCACTTAATTGAATTGCTCTGTGGTCAAACCTTTTATGTTCTTTTAGCCTGATGGGATCCTTCAGTGGGCAACTGCTTCTGCCTCTCCAGGCAAGAGGCTCTTTCAGCTGATAAATATCACCCAAAGTGAAGTCGTTGAGAGCAAAAATAATTAAGCAGCAGAAGCAGGAAAGGGAATCAGTGTCCCTCTGCCTCACCTTCAAGTTAAATGCGGAACCTCCTGGGGGGAAGGCCCGCGGTGCTTTACAGGGTGCAGGCAGGAAGGGCGCAGGGCTGGAGACAGAGGGCACACATGCGTCCTTTGAAGTCAGTGCCCTGCGGGTCCCAAGATGGGCCCTGCCGAGTCTGGGCCAGAACTTCCTGAGCATTGGGCTTAACATTCCAGGGAACGGACGGGGTGACCTCCCCACCTGGGTAATCAGGAAGCCAAGGGGGGGGGAAGGCGGTCCAGCCTGCACCTTCTCTGAGGGCTGCCCAAGCCTGGCATCCACAGCTGTGGACAGGGCAACAGCCAGCAGCCCTCTGCGCCCAGCGGCGCTGGACTTCTCTGCAGGCTGTCATCGGGTGGACGTCCGGGTGGGCAGGTGGCTGCCATCACAGGGATTTGTTGACCATGTGCCCATCACCTGCCATGCGTGGGAGGTCTGGCACCTGCCACTCCCTCATCTGCCCTGACTGGGAGGTAGCACTTGGAACCGCCCCGCACTTACCTTCCAGGCGATCTTATTGCCTTTTGAGTCGTGCTCAAGGGCAATTGGGAAGTCTCGCTCGTAGAATTTTCTGAGCACGAGTGGGCTTCGTGGGTCTTTCTTTAAATGCCCCTGCAGCTGGGGGCCTCTCACCTGCAAGAACACAACCGAACAGGAAGTCAGGATTGACTCGGGCTCTGCCACAGACAGGGACTTCCACCAAAATAATCACTCGCAAAGATAAAGACAGTCAGCTAATAACCCAGAGCAAAAAATCCCAGTAATGCAAACGTTTGCCCAAGAAATTCATCTTTTAACCACATAAATGGTCTCTTTCTTTTATTGCAAGTCACTTTGGAAAACAGTGCTAGAAAAATGTCACTTACAAATAATCACTCCATAATGAAGCAGAGACTGGCATTTTGTTTAAGGGGCGATAGTTGACAGAGGTCTCTCAGTTCAAAGTGTCAGGGACTTTCAAGATTTCCTAATAATTGCAAATTCTAATCTAAGTCTGATCTACTTCATGGAATACTAAAGCAATAAATCTAGACTATTTTTCTGCAATCTTTATACATAAAATGTCAAGATATGCTTTCATGTTATGAATATTAACAACATAACCCTAAAAGCGTAATATAAAATTAAGCAATGATACAATCAAAACTTTAAAAGGGATGAGAGGTGATCCACTCCATGAATGGGGGCAGAGATGCTCCGGGTCCTCCTAATTCGTGAATGGGGCAGAGACGGCCCCAGTCCTCCCCCCTTTTCTGAACTGATCAACGTCTGATAGTGTGGTGCAGCCAGTATTTGAATAGACGACTGGGGAACCTCAGTCCCCAAATTGACGATTTAGTCCAAACAGCAAAAACTTCAGATTAAGCCACTAACATTGAATAAGCAAACATGCCAAGTTCACAGATGCTCATGTAGCATTACAGATCATAGAATTAAAAGTGATTAGTTTGAGTATATGCCTTTGCCCGCGTGTATAAAGAAAGATAAGTGTATGCAAGCTAGGGCCATGACTACGCTGTTCTGTCTTCATTTGGACAAGATAGCAAATAATCTATGTAAAATCTTAACACTTCAAGTAACAATGATATATTAATGTTTAATATTTGCTTAAAACTAATTTTAACAAAGAAAGATGTGAAATATACCATACAAAATACAGAACATATCAAATACATCTTCACTAGCATATGTATAAAGGCTATCATTAGACACTAAGTTAAATACTGGAGATAGATTAAAAGATGATCAAATACAGAAGTCAGCTTAAAGCAAGGTCACGCAGAGGTGTTTACTCCAGTGAAGATATTCTCTGCTGTGCCACACAGTGCTCCCTGCACCTGGTCTCTGCAAACCTGAGCACTGCTGGGTGTGGCCCAACAAAACTTAAAAGAAGTTATATTTATTAACTGTTTGCTATTATTTTAACAGCCTCTTCATTTTCATACTGGTTGCCCACTCCAAACACCCCACCCCCAAGAGTGGGGGGAACAGAATCTATAGGAAGAAAACTGGGTCCCTTGAGCACACACATACTGACAGAGTCCTCATGCCCTCAGTGCAGGTGTGTGCAAGCGGGGCTGGTGCTGTGTGGGGCCCACTACTGCCACAGGGGCATCATTTTGTAAAACCAACTGTTCAAGGCATAAACAAAATGCCAAGAAACAGATATCCTAGCCCTGGCCTGGCCTGCCACCCCAGCAGAGCCTCACAACAAGCCAGATGATCCCCCTACTCCATGGGGGCCACCGTTTTCCACATCCAGACTTCCCTCATCACAACTCCACCCAGCATACCAGACTATCACAGTCCAGATCATCGACACCCACCCTGCAGCAGTTTTTTTTTTTCAATCTGGCCCAGGTATGCTGAACCAGAGACTCTCAGACATGGGGCAGAGCTGTTCCTTGCTCTCCCTGTGCCCAGCCGCTCATGAGGTGCCCGGGAGGCATGGCGGGTTCTAGCCCTGGTCTGCCACCCCAGCAAAGCCTCACAACAAGCCAATCAACCCCCCCACCCCCGACTCCATAGGGGCCGCCGTTTTCCACATCAGACTTCTTTCTCATCACACCTCCACCCAGCAGACCAGTCTATCACAGCCCGGATCATCGACACCCACCCTGCAGCAGTTTTTTTTTCAATCTGGCCCAGGTATGCTGAGCCAGAGACTCTCAGACATGGGGGCAGAGCTGCTACTTGCTCTCCCTGTGCCCAGCCGCTCATGAGGCGCCCGGGAGGCATGGCGGGTTCTAGCCCTGGCCTGCCACCCCAGCAGAGCCTCACAACAAGCCAGATGACCCCCTACTACATGGGGGCTGCTGTTTTCCACATCTGGACTTCCCTCTAATCACAACTCCACCCAGCAGACCAGACTATTTCAGCCGCGCAGTTCATCAATAAATGCTTTATTTAGTGGCGACTACAACAGTATGCCACCTGCACGGCAAGCCTGGCAAGCTGCTTGTGTTGTATTTGATATGCCAAATACCAGTAACATTTATATTGGGTCATTCCCATGACCTAATATAATGCTTTGAGGCTCTTTATGTTCCTGGAGCAAGCGATGCCTTTGGGTTCTACTAGCATGAGACAGGACATATGGAGATATTACTGGTGCCCGCTCTAGCAAATAGATGATGAACGGGAATCTAGCGATCTAGTGAACAGATATCCATGGTAGGATGTTGCTTAGTCATAAAAGAGAAGGAAGTCTTGCTACTGGCCACACCGTGGACAGCGCTGGAGGGCATTTGGCTCAGTAAAAGATTTTTGGGAGGGCAAAGACGGTGCTGGAAGGTGTCTGCAGAATGGAAGGGACCAGGACACACAGAACAGGGGGACAAAGACAGACACTGGACAGTGTCTGCAGAATGAAAGGGATCAGCATTCACAGAACAAAGTGTGGCAGGTGGCTAGGGCCAAGAAGGTGACAGCTTGTGACCGTTTTTTTCTCAGACCTGCTCCCCCTGTCTTCTTGCTTGCTAATGTGACCATGGATTTTCCATGGACAATTGACCACTGGGTCATAGTAGGCTCTGGGCGCTGAGTGCCCCCTTTCCCTGCCTATTCTCCTGCCTGCCTGCAGAGGACAGGGTCATGTCACTGCCAGGTGGTGGCCAAGTCAGAGCATATGCCTGGATTCTTTTGTCCGCAATGCAAGGTGCTGGCTCAAAGTGGGCATTTCCACTGACCACTGCCCCCTCAAATATTCCCCATAGCTGTACCCCAGAGGGGATGGCCTCATAGTCAGAGTTAGAGCGGAATTCCTCTCTCGCCCTGCATGTCTTGTGGTACCTTCCCCACCCCAGCCGGGAGAGACAGTATCCTACTGCGGCTGCTGGGACAAGAGTCCAAGCTCCCCAGGGTCCTCACAGTGGGTGTTGGGGGCTTTCATATAGACCCAGTCAAGATGTGAGACCGGTCCCTTCAGTGCAATACTCAGCTACATCTACACATCAGTTCTCTTGTTTTCTTAACTGTCCATCACTTGCTGACCATCCTCAGTTCTTTAACTGACCTAAAATTTGCTTGAGGTGATTCATCTTTCTCTCTTATGTTTGTGCTACCCTAAAATCACTTTCTCTTTTTCCCTTTACTCTCTTATGCTAAATTTATTCCAAACTTTGATGCTGAACTCAAGTTTGTGATGGCCCATACTATTCAGGGAATAAAGACACTTTGATGCATAGAAATTTTTTTTTTTTTTTTGGGTCACACCCGGAGATGCTCAGGGGTTCCTCCTGGCTCTGCACTCAGGAATTACTCCTGGTGGTGCTCAGGGGACCATATGGGATGCGGGATCAAACCCGACCAGCACAGGCCGGCCACGTGCAAGGCAAACGCCCTACCGGCTGGGCTATCGCTCGGCCCCATATTTTATAAATTGTTACATATAACCTCTGCTTTCTGATTGCATGGACTCCCAGAGAAAGGATTCTGTAGCTACAGGAGCATGGAAAATCTTGCCTTAATTTTACAAAATTCCCCACGTAAGACTCAATGGTGAGGGTATTCTTCCCTGAGTGTCTTATGTCTTTTTCTTTATATTTCTGCCATTTCCTTATTTTTTAAATACTGTATTTTTTAAAAGTCCTGCAAATCTATGAAAAATTAACTAATGGTATTTTAAAAGCTGTCCTTTGTAAAACTGATTAATGCCATCTCAGTGAGGGGCCCCACGGAGGGTCACTTAATAGTTTATCTATCACGGTGTCCCTAGATAATATTCTCTCTGTTCAGATGCAAATATACCCACTCGGGTCATAAAGGAGGAAGCACTATTGTTTTGATGTTATACACATAATCTGTTCTAACGTTCCAAGTAATTCAGGAAATCTATACATAAAAATCAAGAGAAATACAATACATCTCTGGAAAGGCAATATAAAGACGCTCTTCCTGGAGAGAGGCGGACAGAGACTGCTTGACTAAACAATGCTTAAAAAAAAAAGCTAAAGTGCTGTTGAGAATTCTTATGCGAGTCCCATATTTATCAAAGAGGAACTCTGATAAATTTTATTTAAAGTCTGAAGAGTTTTACTTCAATTTATTATAAATAATATAGGCAAATAAGGAACATAAATCGAAAACTACATTTGTGGGGAAATGCAATTAGGATGTGCCCAAGTGGTGGGGGTTCTGGGTAAACCAATTAGGAAGAATGGATGTCGCAGCAGAATGCTTTTTAATAAAACCTAATGCACTTGGGAACCACGATATTGAATGTACTTTGAAGTGACTCAGATGACAGAGCACTGTATATGCCGCATTATTGAATGTGCTGTGATGGATCTAGGACTTAGATCACCGGCTCTGCCATGTACAGACTAATAGTCATTACTAGGAAGAAAGTAAAGCCTTTTAAAAATCTTCATCATATAGTCTGTGAGTTTCCTTTTCAGTAGTTTTATATTTTAAACATATACACAGGTTACTTTTCTTAAAAATAGAATTTAAAAAGTGGGATATTTAAAAGTGGATATTTAAAGTAGGATATTTAAACAGTAGGATATCAACATTGGGTTGTTTAGTTGTTTCCCATTAGCCAATAAACTTGCATTATAACAATAAAATGTGAGGACACATGTTTCCCGTTTTCAAGAGCTTCACCGGAAATGTGTGTTCAGGAAAGCTCAGGGATCAGGCACTGTAGTGCCTCACCTGCTCAGGCGCTGGAGCACTAATCTGCAGCCACCAGCCTAAGCTTCCACTAACGCTGCCATTCAGTGACTGCCCTACCTCCAGAGCTCTTGTCAATCAATCAGAGCTTGCAGCCCCTAAGGTCACCGAAAGACCACCAGGAGGCTTGCCAAAGTATTCCAATAAGCCGACTGTAATGGGAGAGAGGCACGCTTCTGCATTAACCAGAGTGAGCTTATTTATATAAATTCATAATGGGGAAAATCCCCAGTCTGAGCCAGGAGTCATATTTTACATACTTGTGGCTCCTTGGTAGGGAGCAGGTCTTCCTCGGCGCTGGCTGCTTGGGAGCCTGACCACAGATGGGGGCAACCTCCTAGAAACAAACGTCTCCCGGCCAGCTTTTTTGCCTTGGCCCCCTCAGAACTTGCTCCTTGTCTGTGATTCTTCCCTTCTCCCTCCGGCCTCACACACAGCCTCAGGAGAGCACATGTTGCACTTCTTATGAAAAAAAAAAACTGATTCCATCAGGAATCCCCATTCATAAGCCTAACGACCACCCAAAACCCCCCCAAACCCAGAAGCCCTCATGAAAGGGAGGCTCTGACATGTGGAATTGGACCCCAAATTCTGTCTCTGACATCTTCACCTTCCTTTTCTTCACTTTCTATCATTGAGCTGAACAAGTAAAGATGAACAATTTCTTCTTCTAGCTAAATATGGCTCTCATACATGGCTCATGTCTTTTTCTATATTAATATCTCGCCATACAAGCTAGCTAGAGCAGACAAGATTTAGCCACTGGTTGCATTTACTGCGATATCACTTTATTGTCTATGTTTCCCTTTTTATTTAGTTAGAATTTAAAGGTCTTAAATGTATTTTATAAAAAATGTTTTGTCTTTGTTTTTTGTCTTTGTTCCAGCTTTTGCCTTCCCTAGATTGCTCCTGTGTGCTGCACAATGAATATTCTACTAGACTAATTAAATCATATCTCCAACTTCTCAAAATCCACTAATGGTTTCCCATTGACACACTACACAAAGACATTTGCCAGTGGAAAACTTATCTCTACTCATTTCTCTGTAAGGCAGAACCCCAAGCAACAGCCATTTCCCAAAACAGACCATTCTGCTTTCACACTATTTAAAATAGCAAAGATCTGGAAACAAGTCCTATGCCAGTGACAGATAGCAGATTAAAAAAACAAACTCGTGGTATATTTTCACATGGAATACTATTCAGCTAATAGAAAAGACAAAATCTTGCCTTTTGGTATAAGCATGAAATTAGAGGACAGTGTGTTAAGTGAAAGTAGTCAGAAGGAGAAGGACAAATATGGATGCCCTCACACATTCGTGGTTAAGAGAGCAATAAAGAACTGGAGCAAAAAAACTGAGGCTACCAGCAGAGGGGAGCGGAAGGGGTGAGGGACGCAGTGAGGGACTGTTGGTGCTCTGGTTGAGGTAGTGGCACATAATTTTGCCCACCAAAAGCATGAACACGTGTTCCACTCCTTCACTCCTCCCGACTCTGCTGCCCTGTGCATTCCCTTGCTCCACTCCTTCACTCCACTCCCTTTCATTTCCTCCTGAATAATCAGAAATCACTTTCCAGATCTAGCAGAGGTTTTACCTTCCTGAAACCCTTCCTAACACATCACCGTCCTCCTTCCCAGCGAGACTTTCTACTTCATATGTGGGGCTAAGGAACACTGGGGCCGGGCCATAGAACAGAGGGTAGGTACTTGCCTTGCACAGGGCTGACCCAGATTTGATCCCTAGCACTCCTTGTGGTCCTCTGGGTACTATAGAAAGTGATCCCAGTACAGAACCAGGAAGAAGCCCTGAGACTTTCTGGGTGTTTCCCTAAAACATATGTGCATAGGACAAACAACTAGATTTGGCCATGAGTATACTGGCCAAATCTAGAGAGAGGCCAAAGGACTATCTATAGGAGATTATTAAAGACTATGATTATAGAAGACTACTAATCACATTTTATAATCACATGTTGGGTTAAAGGGAGTATAGTGAGAAAAAGGCTGCAAATCAGAGACAGGACCTAGATACTGAATAATTACCACATTCTTCAGAAGAGGAGGCTAGTTGACATGGCAAAGAAAGGGATGGTACCAGAGAAATCAAAAGATAATTTTGGATTATTTTGTTGTGATATACGGAGGTCAGTGAAGAGTAAAGGACCTTTGAAAATTGGAAAACTGTGGGGGCATGACCAGGTGGAAGGAAGAGGTGCAGTGTGTGGATCTGCAGACGAGTCAGGTAAGCTGTCTAGGAGCTGTGCTGGCCAGCCTGTGGTCGCATAGCGACTCTAACGGAACATAAAGTTAACGGGCAGCAGTGTGGGGGTCATTCATGGGCTAGATTACCGAACTCATAAATGATTTAATCACCCTTGAAACTGGAATGGATTTTGTAATCAAGTACGGGCTCTTGGGCTATCAGGACCTAGAATGGAGTATGGATCTTCCTAGGTCGAGATGGTGCAAAGCAATGATTACCATTCATTTGGTACAGAAACATTTCTGAGCATCCACAGATCCAGGAAACAGCCCATACAATCATCCCAGAAGAACAGGTTAAAGTGAAAATCATACCAACAAAGAGTGAAAACAGGGAATAAGAGGCAAAGTACCTTTATTACTCCCTGGGAGGAGCTTGGCTGAGCTCAGGGCTCACCCGACCTTCCAGAACGGTTCTCTGCAGAGCAGATTATGAATGATCCTTCCATTGTTTACTGTTTGCTTTTAAAGCAAAATGTTCTCTAAATTCTTTCAATTAGCAAAAACAGGCACTAATGTAGATCTTTTGTAAAAGTCGAGTGTGCAGAAGCAAACTTTGAAGATCTGGGAGGACTTGTTTGTTTTACTAATACACTGACCTAAAATGATGAGGAGAGTGGGTGAAAAAAAACCCAGGTTATTCAGTGTTAGAAACCCCTAAGTGTGGATTTGGATCTATATTGGTGAAACTGAATTGCTTCAGAAGAACTGAGTTTAAGTGGCCTCGAAACTATCCAATAGATCCTACCTGTACCAGTCATTGCAAATTACATTGGCCGTTTAATGCTTCCAGTCATTTTGTATTTTGGAAGACAAGAGGTAAATCAGATAGATTATCCTCAAGACATATAGATATAGATAGATGGGTTCATATGTAGCCTGTAAGGAGAGAAGAAGCAAGCAAATCACCCTGAATATTCTGCAGAAGAATATTGTGAAAACCGCAGAAAGATACATGGGATTCTGGATAGTCCAAGGACATGATAGCTGTGACTTAAGGCTGACTGTTCCTTCATTAAGACAGGTGAGTCAGCCTTGCATAAAGCTACACTTCAAATAACCTAAATTAGTGAGAAAGGGCTTTCAGGGAACTAGTCTAAATACTACTAGCATAAATTAAAAACTAAAATTACTATGAGGATGCTAAAAAGTTACAATCAGACTACACAACTATTCTTGTGTAGTTTTACAAAGCAGTAATTTTGATGCAGTTTTCAGGAACACAGGAACACAGAGGCTAATGGCTGGTGCCAGAACCAGTGTTCCTACTTTTGTTATTGTTGGTTTTAAATTAATTTTTCAGTGTGTGTGTGCGTGTGTGCGTTTGTACTTATCACCACCCTCACCCCGCAGTCCCACAGAAGCAGACACTCCTCTTATCTTCTCTCTTTTCTCTCTCTCTCTCACTTTTTCTCTTTCTCTCCTCCTTCATCTCTTTTTTGGACATTATAGTTTGCATATTGGTACTGAAAGGTTTCATGCTTGTCTCTTATCTACTTTTAGCCTTCAGTTCTTGTCCAGAGTGATTATTTCTAACTAAAAACACAGTATGAGGCTATGCCAAGGACAGCCGCGGGCCAGGAGTGGTCCATGTTTGGAAGCCTCTCAAAATGGTTGGGGTGGGAAGCGACGATAGAGAAGGGATAGCTAAGAAAATTTTGTTTTGGGGGCCAAGTCCAGCTCCTAGATCTGCTCTGGGGGTCAGTTCCAGTGGACTTGGGTGACTAAACGTGGTGTGGGATCAAACCCAGACTGACCACATGCAAAGCAAATCCCTCCCCTCTGTACCTAGTTCTGTTCCCTAATGTTTCTGCTTAGGAATCAGTCATACTCTGCCTGATTCCCCAAAGCTATAAAGCATCACATGAAGATGTGTGATCCAAATTACACATATGGGCACACATAGTCATCAGAGTCAGTGACCTTCTGTGTCACTGCAAACATTATACTGACGGTTCCAGGACCCACCCAATTCGTGGAATGAATGAGGGAATCAGACAAGCCCACTGGCGAAGCTCCCTCCACCCCCTGCCTTGCCGCTCTGCAGGAATCTTAGAAGCCAGAAACTCTTTAATGCTCCAGGGCAAGACAGCACACAATGTATCCAGTTCCCATACAGGCTTTTTGTGCCACTGTGGTAAGGACATTGGAATTTGCAGGTTTGCAGAGACTGAGACAGGCGTGGGAGGTGCTGAGGTTTACATAGCATCAGGAATTGAACCCAGGCGCTACATGGGGCGAAGCTGGGCTCCCTGCATGCAGTGTGCTAGTTCAGCCCTTTGAACTATCTCTCCGACCCTTGAGGCTATTAAGAAGGAGGCTTCAAGCCCAGAACTGTATCACCATAATCACTTTTGTTTCAAAATATTTGCTTGTATGACTGTAACTCAATCATGAACATCTTTGTAATCTTTGTATATCTCACAGTTGGTATAATAAACACACTTAAAAATTTGATGTGGGGGTAGAGCCTAGTATAGCCGGGTAGGGCTGTGCATGTAGGCCTTGCATGTGGCTGATTCAGGTTCGATCCCCAGTATCCCATATGGTCCCCAAGCACCGCCAGGAGTAATTCATAAGTGAAAAGCCAGGAGTAACCCCTGAGAGTTGCAGGGTGTGACCCAAAAGGAAAACAAAATGACCTGCAAGCTAGAACTCAGTATCTAATGCTAGAATGCAAGTGCTTCTCCAGAGCCCCGAGAGAGCCGAGGGGGTGTGCGGTGTCAGAGGCGCCCACAGTGCCAGCATCGAAGCCCAGGGGGGGCTCTCCTGGTGTCATCACAGAGGCTCTGCTCGCAGGGGACCCTGACAGGTGTGTGTGAATACGGCAACTGACATTGCAGCCCCGGCCTAGCTTCGTAGCGAAAGGTACAAGTGCTCAAACAGAGCATGGCTGCGACTCTCATTGCTACAGCAAAAAAGGGAGGGAGGGGGAGGGCCCAAGAGAAGTTCCCCAATTGTTGAAAGAATTGTGGGGATGCCACTCCAAGTGTGTGACAGAATGGAAACATCCAGAACTGAGGCTGTATTACAGTTTTGACCGTATTGCTTAAACATGTCTTGAACACGTGAGGCCAGCTGCCCTGCTGTCTTGGGCTGATGTGCTCCACACGTGGGGTCGGTTTGGTTCCTCTGTCCTCTTCCTCATTAGGAAGGACTGACCACCTCCTAATGAAATGAGATGGAATCACCAAATGGCAGGAAAAAGAAATCTGACAGTTGCAGAGACTAGAAAGATTTCTCAGGGAGCTGTTCGCTTGTGCATTACGTAAGGAAAGGCCACCTACCTGCACACTCAAGTGACACTTCTGCTATCAGTCTCGGAGGTCATCAGAGATTTCAATTTAGATTCAGGCTATTTAGCATCCGTCTTTAAGAGAGGCTAATCAAAAGCCTGAGTGACTGAGACAGCTTGGCTATACACTGTGACATCTAACGTGAAGGCCAAAGAAATCAGAGAGCTAAATGGGACAGAGAGCCTCCGTGGGTGTGGTTAGCTTGTACATTACTGCTCTTGGCCCTGCATTGGGAGGAGCCTGGAGTAATCATCTCTCTAAAGCGCATCTTGGTCTTGCCATCAAGATATTTCTTACTGAATAATTGTAGCAAATATGTTATTTTGGTAAATATGGAAAGACTAATACCACTGCATTTTACATATTATGAATATTTTAATAGAAAATTTGAGAATCCTTGTGTCTACTGATGCAAGCTGATACTCTCAGGAAAGAACTAGCTACTTAATATAAAACCATTTTAGAACTGCCCTTAATAAGGAATTTTTATATTTGTTAAAGAGTCTCAGCTTTCCTAGCAACCTGCTGATTTTTTCTCAAATGAAATACTTTCAAGGACAGACAATTTATAGAGATTTGTTAAATTCTCTACGCCTTCCTAAACTCAAGTGGTCATCTAAAATAAGAAGAATTTGTAAGGACTTCATTTCCAGATGTCTGAAGCATGCATGGTGCGGCTTAATGGAAGAAATAGATAAGAAAAATGAGCTTTTTTCTCCATGAGGCCTTTTCAACTATGGTTTCTACCTGGGTTCATCAACCAATAAAAGGTTAAGAATTTAGGGCCAGGAATACATCAGCAGTGACTAAGCTTGTACACAGCGGACCCGGTTTTATACTACAACTCTCTAAGGCGCTGAGTACAGAGCCAGGAGTAAACCCTGAGCCTCCCTGGGTGTGGACCAAAACAAAAACGGAGACATAAAAGAATCTGGCAGGAACTTAGGAGGAGGCAGGGCCAAGTCCTGCCTACAGAACGCCCGGCAGCCACACCACACGCACCCCAACAGCTGCATGTATTCCGCACACCTGACTCCACCGCCTCGTGACTGAGCTCACGCGCAGCCAAACTGCCCAAAATTCTCTGCACACTGGTTTGTTTTGGCTGAAAACTACGGGGCCTCCTCAGAGTTGTGGAAGTCTTCCATAGAAAGTGGAGGTGGAGGTCACAGAGAAGGGAAGAGGGTCTTCCACCGCCATATGCTACCGCCACTACCATGGGCGCTCACTGTTCAGTTAAACACTCAGGACTTTCTGGAGAAACATCTCCAAACTCTACATGGACAGAAGCCACAGGAGCACACCAGATGGGAGGATGTAACGTAACGGCCCTGGCTCAGCTAACAGAAACAAGGGGCGATTAAGGCAAGGACTTGATGTCCTGTGAGGGCCCACAACCATTTCCACAATATTTCTTTTACTGGATTTTTACACTTTATAATTCCATTGGCTATTTAGTGATAATAAGCAACATAAAATAAATGATTTGGGTCTATATGGGAGTAGGCTTAAGGGTTGGTGGGAAAAATGGGGTCAATGGCGGACGGAAGGTAACAGTAGTGGCTCCCCACACACCACCAGGAGTAAGGCCAGAGCACAGTGCCAGGAGTAAGCCCCACCAGAAGGAAGCCCAGAGCACAGTGCCAGGAGTGCCACCAGGAGTTAGCCCAGAGCACAGTGCCAGGAGTAAATTTAAGCCCAAAAAAGCAGAAATAAAAAATGTTCTAAATATATAGTGTCTCTGCTAGGTAAAAATGGTAACAAATTACTCAGTAGGTTCTTGTAATGTTTAAGACTTTCATTTAATTCGCTTTTTTTTAAATAAATAAGGTAGTTTTGTTTCTGGGTCAAGATATTATTGGCAGAAGCTCAGTGTGCGAGGTCAGCTTGTAGCTATAAAAGTCTTGGTCCCATGGAGGAGAAACCACCTTTAGCCTATTAGCGACAAACCAATCTAGACCATGCATTTACCCAGCTCTGCGAGGATACAGCAACGGCCCAGAGCCCCCTCCAGGCCCCTCATCTGTTTTTCTCAAGTGCTCTCTCTTGCACACCACAGTTCACTTTAGCTGCGCCAGTGATTACATGGTTTGAATAGAATTATAGACAGTCAGAAATATGTTAGATACTACGGTTGCTGTTTTCCATAAGCATTATATATGTACACAAGCTATTTACACTTATAGGTATCTACACAGCATGTCAGTGGATAATTATCCTAATCTCTCTCTAAGAATCATATTATCCATCCTGTTTTTAACTCTACAATTAAATATGAAAGTAAGTTAAGAATTAGAGGAGCAAAGAGATTGAGAATTCTCCTCAAAAGGGATTACATAGTATCTGCCACGTAAATGTAGAAAAAAATCATAATTTCTAGGACAGAACACTGGTTTCTTCTTTTATTCTAGAAATTCTGCAAAGACCAAAAGCAAAAGCAGGGATGGGGATGGGAGGACCACGAGTGTGACAAAACTGAACCCCCAAAAAGCTAGCATGGAGGAGAGGAGATGAAACCCAATGAGTAATGAGTGATGTTATGGATGGGTTCGGGAAACCGCCGCGGTAATTTAATTTCTAAGATGTCATTGGAGAGAAAAAGTTTGCTTCTCCTTTGTAAAAATGAGCATGAGGTCACAGCAGGCTCCATCTCCATGCGGGACCAGAGAAGCCAGGACCAACAAAGACATTTAATAAACAATATTTGCAATCATCCTGAGTCTTTCCGACAGTAGAAATGTATTACAAATCCTAGAAGAATGCTACTACACCCTTCACTAAGAACTAAAAAGCTACCTCATACATTGTAAGAAAAACCAACTCATTTGATGGCTTAAGTCTTAAAGGGGGCATAGGTAGCGCTTAAAAAGAAGATAGTAGAGCGCCATGAAAACAGTACACCGGGAGGATTTGCCTTCCTTGTGGCTGACCAAGTTCGATCCCGGCCCCTTATGGTCCCACGAGTCAGCCAGGGTGATCCCCAAGTGGGGCTCAGAATAGCTAGAGTAGGATGGATGTGGTCCCAAAATAAAAGCAATAAAACCAAACATTATAGTATCAAAAAAAAATATGTTTAAGGCAAGAAAAACTTACAAAAAGATAAACACTAGCATACAGAGATAAACTTTGTGATGGAATAGTTTGCCACAAGTTTAAAATAGAACATTATCGAGCCAAAACACCAATATTGAGTGTGTGGAGAAACGCCGTAAGATCCAAACCTCAGATTCACTTTAGCATGACCATATATGTAAGACATGCACTCAAACAAGGTCTGCAGCAAACGGACCAAGGTGAGTAGGCCTCTGCTTTAACTGCTAGCGTGTGGACCAAAAAGAACTCTTGTGAGGCACAAAAGTTTATTTAAGTGGACTGAGCTCACACAAAGAAAATTGCTATTTCTGACTTAATTCAGAGGTATTGTAGGAGATTGCATGTGAAAGACTAATGAAAAATGACAGCTATGTAAGGAGAGCTCACAGACATGGGGCAGAGCTGCTACTTTTTCTCTCCTCTCTTTGGCTTGCCGCTCCAGGAGGCCCAGAAGGGATAGTGGAGTTCTAGCCCCTGCCCGTCACCCACAGCAAGCTTGCAGCAAGCCAAATGACCCCCCCCACTCCATGAGGGACTCCATTTTTTCACATCGGACTTCTCTCCCGTCAGAACTCCACCCTAAACCAGCCTATCACAGGGTTGCACAGTTCATCAATAAATGCTGGACTTAGAATGACTACAAGAGTATGCTACCTGCAAAGGCAGAGCCTGGCAAGCTACCGATGTTGTAGTTGATATGCCAAATACCTGGCACAATTATAGACCTCATTCCAGAATGGTTGAGGGCTCTTTATATTCCCTGAGCAAGCAGATGCCTTAGGCTCTACTAGCATGAGACAGGACATATGGAATGTTACTGGTGCCCCTCGAGCAAATCAATGATGGACAGGAGAGACAGTGATACAGTGATACTGTGTAAATAGATCATAAATGTTATGATAATCATTAGCCACAGCCATCAAAATAAATATACACATGCACACTTTCTCATACTAACCCAAAGCAAAAGGTGCACCATTTAGAAAATGATTCTATGAAAGCTGAAACATAAAACATCACAACACCCTCACCAAATGGCGAGTGCAGTGAGCAATACGAACCCGAAAGACTAACTAAACTCCATTCACAATTGTACCGCAGAAAATCAAATACCTAGGAATCCAGTTTGACAAAGAATGTAAAGGATCTCTACAAAGAAAACTACAAAACGTTACTTCAGGAAATAAAGAAGACCTGAGGAAATGGAGACACATTCCTTGCTCATGGATTGGAAGGATTAACATTATCAAAATGGTAATACTCCTAGAGCTTTATACAGATTCAATGCTGGTCCCTATAAAGATACCCATGATGTTCTTCAAAGAAATTGAACAAACACTCCTGAAATTTGTATGGAATAATAAACCCCCACGAATAGCTAAAGCAATCCTTGGGAAAAAAGAAGATGGGAGGTATCACTTTCCCCAACCTCCAAGCTCTACTACAGAGCAGTTGTAATTAAGACAGTGTGGTATTGGTATAGAGACAGACCCGTAGACCTATGGAATAGAACTGAGTATCCTGAAACACACTCTCAAATATACAACCACTTAATCTTCGATAAAGGAGCAAAAAATATTAAGTGGAGCAAAGAAAGCCTCTTCAACAAATGGTGCTGGGAAAACTGGGCAGCTACATGTAAAAAAATGAACTTAGACCTCCTTCTAACGCCATGCACAAAAGTCAGATCAAAATGGATTCTGAATCTCAACATCAGACATGAATCTATAAGGTACATCGAAGAAAACATAGGAGAAGCCGCTCTACGACATCGAAGCTTGAAAAGTATCTTTAAAGACGACACACCACTGACCAAGCAAATGGAAGCAAAAGATAAACAAATGGGATTATATAAAACTGAAAAGCTTCTGCACCTCAAAAGAAACGGTGACCAAGATACAAAGACAATCCACAGAGTGGGGAAAGGATATTCACCCAATACCCATCTGACAAGGGGTTAATATCCAGGATATATCAGGCACTGGTAGCACTCCACAAGAAAAAAACAGCCAACCCCATCAAAAAAATGGGAGAAGAAATGAACAGAAGCTTCCAAAAAAGAAGAAATTCGAATGGCCAAAAAGGCATATGAAAAAAGTGCTCTTCATCTTTAATCATCAGGGAGATGCAAATCAAAACAACAATGAGGTACCATCTCACACCACAGAGACTGGCACACATCCAAAACAGCAAGAACAACCGGTGCTGGCGTGGATGTGGGGAAAAAGGGACTCTCATCCACTGTTGGTGGGAGTGCCGACTGGTCCAGCCCTTTTGGAAAACAATATGGGCATTCCTCCGAAAACTAGATATTGAGCTCCCATTTGATCCAGCAATAGCACTCCTGGGAATATACCCGAGAGACCAAAAACACATAGCAGAAACACTATCTGTACTTCTTTATTCATCTCTGCGCTATTCACTATAGCTAGAATCTGGAAACAACCTAAATGCCCGAGAACAGAGGACTGGCTAAAGAAACTGTGGTTCATCTACACTATGGAATACTATGCGGCTGTCAGAAAAGATGAAATTATGAAATTTACCTGCAAATGGATGGACATGGAGACTATCATGCTGAGTGAAATTAGTCAGAAGGAAAAGGACAGATATAGAATGACTGCATTCATTAATAGGATATAAATAGATACCAGTGTTTTACTAAATGTGGGGAAATGGTAATGGCAGATTAAAACTCACCATTGAATATACACAAAGAGACTTAAGTGATAAACTCTAAATACCTGCAGGGCTAGCCACAATGTGTAAAATAAGAGGGAGAGAGATGCAGACAGAGAGAGAGACAGAGAGAGAGAAAGAGGAAACTGGGGGTACCTGCTATTAAGAGGCAGCCTGGGGGTGGGCGGGAGGGGGTGGGAGGTACATTGGTGGTGGAAATGGGGCACTGGTGGAGGGATGGGTGCTGGTATACTGTATTACCAAGAACCAATTATGAACACCTTTGTAATTGTATGTTTCACGGTGGTATAATAAAAAATTTAAAAAAAAAAAAAAAAAACATCTCTATACCTACCGAAAAGAGATTGAAA
>JAJIBD010022998.1:0-17387 GCA_021461705.1 Cryptotis parvus
TATTTTACACATTGTGGATAGCCCTGCAGATATTTAGAGTTTATCACTTAGAGTCTCTTTGTGTATATTCAATGGTGAGTTTTAATCTGCCATTACCATTTTTCACATTTAGTAAACTGCAGTATCTATTTATATCCTATTAATGAATGCAGTCATTCTACATCGAGTCCTTCTGACTAATTTCACTCAGCATGGTAGTCTCTATGTCCATCCATTTGCAGGTAAATTTCATAATTTCGTCTTTTCTGACAGTTTGCATGGTATTCCATAGTGTAGATGAACCACAGTTTCTTTAGTGATCCCTCTGTTCTCAGGTATTTAGGTTGTTTCCAGATTCTAGCTATAGTGAATAGTGCAGAGATGAATAAAAAGTACAGGTAGATCTGCTGTGTGTTTTCGGTCTCTCAGAGGCTATTCCCAGGAGTGCTATTGCTGGATCAAAACCAGAACTCAATATCTAGTTTTTCGGAGGGAATGCCCATATTGTTTTCAAAAGAGGCTAGAACCAGGGGAACAGAGGAGGCTACCTGCCACCAACAGTGGATCAGGAGTCCCTTTCCCCACATCAAGACAGCACCGGTTGTTCGCCCTGTTTTTGGTTGTGTACGCCAGTCTCTGCTGGTGGCGAGATGGTACCTCATTGTTGTTTTGATTTGCATCTCCTGATGATTAATGATGAAGAACACTTTTCATATGCCTTTCGGCCATTCGGATTTCTTCTTTTGGGAAGCTTCTGTTCATTTCTTCTCCCATTTTTTGATGGGGTTGGCTGTTTCTTCTTGTGGAGTGCTACCAGTGCCTCAATATATCCTCGATATTAACCCCTTGTCAGATGGATTGGGTGAATATCCTTTCCCACTCTGTGGATTGCTCTCTGTATCTTGTCACCATTTCTTTTCTAAGGTGCAGAGTTTTTTCAGTATTTTATATAATCCCATTTGTTTATCTTTGCTTCCATTTGCTTGGTCAGTGTGGTGTGTCCTCTTTTAAAGATACTTTCAGTTTCGATGTCGTAGAGCGCATTTCTCCTATGTTTTCGTGATGTACCTTAAGATTCATTCTGATTACAGATCTAGAAACCATTTTATCTGATTTTGGGCATGAAAAACGTTGAAAGGAGGTCTAAGTTCATTTTTACGTAGCTGCCGGATTTCCCAGCACCATTTGTTGAAGAGGCTTTCTTTACACCACTTAATATTTTTGCTCCTTTATGTCGAAGGCAGTGGTTGTATATTTTGAGTGTGTTTCAGGATATTCAGTTCTATTCCATGGGTCCTACGGGTCTGTCTCTATACCAATACCCCACTGTCTTAATTACAGCTGCTCTGTAGTAGAGCTTGAGGTTGGAAGGCCCAGATACCTCCATGCTTATTTTGAGATTGCTTTAGCTATTGGTGGGGAGTTTATTATTCAATACAAATTTCAGGAGTGTTTGTTCCGATTCTTTGAAGAACATCATGGGTATCTTTATAGGGACGCGTGAATCTGTATAAAGCTCGAGGAGAACCTTTCTAATAAGCTTTCCTGGGAAGAATAGGAGAAACTATTTCGACACCAACTCGAGGCTGAAATGCATCTACATGCCCCTGACACGAAAAAAGACCACAATTGACTCCTTTAGAAGTAAAAAACATCAAACCCATGATTGATTTTTTAAAACCATCATCCTGTCAATCTGATTCCATTTGTCATGTTCAAAGAACTTTTGATCTCAAAATGCTTTGGTAAAAGTAAAGGGACCTGTGACTAAGACAGAGAAAACCAGTCCAGAAGTACAAATTAAGAAGTGACCAGCGATTCACCTCAGGCAGAAGCTGATAAAACATCCAAGTCTGGTGTGTGCCCAAATGGAACTTTTGGTTGCGCCTTCGCTTCGTTTTGATGATCAAGATGCCAGTCCTGCTCGCTAAGGCCAGCAAGCCCCTTTTCGGATGAGAAGGCCCTGTGCTGTGCAGAGTAGCTGAGCTGGGACTCTGCTCTCGCGGCTAGCTAGTGGCTGGTGGCGGAGTCCTTTCACCTAAGCAGTAGAACTGAGTTGTTTCCTTGCCAGTTATTGTCAGTCTACTGTGATGGAAACTTACAACATAGTTTGTTTCAGGAGCCCTGGTAGTGTGGATTGTCTTTGGCGCCCACACCTCCCCAAATCACACTGTCATCGGCTGCAGCCGACCTTTCTTTCAATCTCGCACTTTCCGAGGAGTTATAAAATCGGGATTGACTTTCAAGCTCGATGAAGTGGCATATGCCCTAGTTTGAAGAGCAGATAGGCTTGAAATTGTTTTTCGCGGAGCTTTGCTACAAAAACGGCTCTGCTCCATAAAAGTGAACCATTCCTACTAATTTTTCTCCCATAAATTACCTGAAACGGCAGGGAGGCGCCGGCCCATTCAACAGAAATCTTTCATCTCCTTTGGTCACCTCACCAATTTAAAATGACTTATTTCTGATACATAGCTGTATTGTCAAAAACCCCGTCCACTTTGAAGGCTTAACAATTTACATTTAAAAATGACATTGTGTATGCAGGCCCATTCTCCAAAAGCCACAAGAACTGCTGTACAGTATTACCAGACGATTTCCTCTTTCCCTCGCCCATCCCACCCCAGGGCCTTCAGACTAACCCCTGTCTATTAATTAATCACTGAGAATTAGAGTACAGAATGCAACCCAGCTCTCTTGTACAAAAATCAGGTAAACTGTCACTTTTCTTGTAAATTTGCCTTACAAATTCTACCAAAGCCAAACTTAAGCTTGGGCAATTATCAAAAGAAATAGAAGTCAGGACAATTCAGGAGAAAATTCCTTCTCATTCCGGAAACACATTTTCATCTCTTAAATAAATTCTCCTAATAAAATTCCAAACTCCTGATCAGTTTGTGGGAGGAGATAGCACATACCTTTGTTGGAATTTCTTAAGGAAGTATCGACATACGATAGAAATGGAAGACCTCAAAGGAATAAATTATTAAACAAAACTAGGATTTAAGGAGAAACAAGATTCTGAGCGCTGATGGATCAGACCTTCGCGTCACAGTGTGACTTACTTTAAGATGTGTTCATGTTCATAGATAATGAGCTATCATGGCTTGGGACTGATTTTAATTGTAAAAAATTAGTACACAGTTTAATAATAATTATGTTCAATAGCACTGTTTTTCCTGGTAGGAGTACATCTTTATGTCAATGGAAGCAGTGATCGCACTGACAGAGCTTTATAGCTGATGCATACCAACGCTGCTGGTACTAAAAGCAATGGGCTGGCAGGGCAGAACTGCCAATGTGGAACAGCACAGAATCAGACTATTGTCTAGCATGGCCAGAAAGCAATTTCAAAACAAATTGAAGCATTTACTTAATTCCGTACAGCATTTTCTTTACTTGCTGTGGCAGCTGGACATATAGTTTCCAATACTTGGGAAGCGAAGGGAGAACCGTCAGCTTGGAGTGGAAGATGAAGTTGGTGACTGGAGAAGCGTTCGCGTGTCATACAGGCGCGATTTTCACAGCACTTTCGACCGCTGAGAGAGGGCGGCGCCACCTGCTGTGAATTCAATGCCCTGGCTCCAGCGTTCAGTCATATGCAAGAGCCCTTCTCCAACACCAACGATGAACAGTGTTCAGAGGGGTAAAACAAAGAATAAAACAGTGACGAGAGGGTCAAAATTAAAAGTGCTTGTCTCCTGGCCTACCCTAGTTTGATCTCAACTGTCACTTACAAATATATAATGTGAAATTCAGGGGAGAGAATTTGGGGGGCTCTGAGGCACACATGACAGTACTCAGGGCTCAGAGCCCTGGCTGGGTGCTCAGAAGTCACTCCAGCAGAGCTAGGGAGGCGAGACCACAGGAAGTGCTGGATGCGCCCAGGGTGAAGGCACCCCTCTCCGGCCCCACCGCAGAGGGTTTGAAGCTTCACCGCTACATCTCTCACGGCACCACTCGACCAGGCAGCTACCTGGGCTCCGGACCGGGTGAAGATCTGAGCTGCTGAAGCGCAGACCAGCAGCCTGGAGCGTTACACCTCTGCGCCCCCTTTTGGGAGCTGCGGAGACGGAGGTGGCTTCGGTGGAGAACCCGCAGCCCCATCCCGAGGAGGTTAGGGTTCATATGGAAGTACAGGACGTTGAAGTATCGATTCAAGAGTTGAAGACAAACACAATTTCCAGAGTTCATTTCTGCTGGTGGCCTGCTACCGCTGCTCCATAATAATAAGGGGCGCCTCTGCTGGGGAGCCAAGGCAAGAGGGCAGAAGAGAGCAGAGTTTCCCGGTAGAGGCGGGAAAGCGCTCAACAGGAACCCAGTCGACACGTATTTTGAGAACCACCAGAATCGGTTGTGAATGTTTAACCATTTGACCGCGACCTCTGTAGCCAATATATGAGTTAGGTCCCCAGTTCCGTTACAGCATCGCGCATGTTCACCTGAGTCCCCCCTAAGTGTGGACACAAAAGCGAAGCCAAAATAAACAAAATGTTTCATTTAAACATTTTAAAGGCGTGTTGGTAGACTACAGGTCTAGGTAGGACCTATTCATCTTTCAGAGATGAGTCACTTACTACTAGCAAGTACAAAGGAAATTCCACCACAAAACTTGGCATTTTTATATGAGTTTCCACATTTATTACCAATGAATATATAAGCACACAAGCCACAAATACATATATATATATGTGTATGTGTGTGTGTATATATCTCCATATGTAACGCGCCATCTTGCCCCTCCAAGGTGTTGCAGGTGTGGTTAGGGTACCGACTACCTCGTGCAGGTCGCAAACAAGGTGAGGCTTGTCTACACCCTGAGGCTCTGCAACTTGAGCCCCTGGATGGTGTATGGTCTGACCAAGAAAAGACCTGGGTCCCTGGGATGAAGCCAGAGCCACGGCCGAACCTGGCAAGGTACCCATAGTGTATCCGATATGCCAAAAACAATAATAATATCGGACCTCATTCAGTGAATGGAGACGTTACTGGCACCCACTCAAGCAACTGGATGAACAACGGGATAACAAGTGACAGGTAATATGTATAACATTGGTAACAATTTCTAAATAGCTCTGGTCTTCCAACTGGCCCTAAGATTGAGGATTTGGGCTGTTATCTTATCTTAGCCTAGAGTTAACGCCATCTACCATAGCAACCATGTAGCCCTTTACCGTATCACTGTATCACTGATCTTCCGTTCATCATCGATTTGCTCAGCGGGCCCCAGTAACATCTCCATATGTCCTGTCTCATGCAAGTAGAGCCCAAGGGCACTGCTTGCTCCAGGAACATAAAGAGCCTCAAACCATTCCATCAGGTCATGGGAATGAGGTCATTGCTAATGGTCTCTGGCATATCAAATATTGGCACGGGTAGCTTGCCAGGCTCTGCCGTGCGGGTAGCATACTCTTCTATATCTCACAGTGGCATACTTAAATGCTCTAAATCCGAACCAAGAAAGCAGCTGCTCCGGCTGGAGCTATAAAACAGCAGGCAGGACCTTTCTGTTGTGAGCCGCCCACCTAGGTCCCCAAGTCACAGAAGTGGTCCTTCAGCACAGAGCCAGAGGAAGCCCTGAATACCACTGGGTGTGGTCCAACAACAACAGTGCTATTCCTGCATCTCGCCAGGCCTGTCAGGGCTCCAGCCGATGACCAGCTGCTGTACCATGCGGGTGCAGGCGTAGAGATCCACCCAACTCTGCAGAGGATCCCCATTCAGTCCCTAAGCGGCCTTGACTTATAACAACAGAGCCATGAAACTACAAGCAGGAGGGTCTGCGGGGGACCAAACATGGAAAGACGTGCCCTGCCACCCGCCGCCTTTGCTCTAGCTTTGCAGGTCACTTGGATAGCGTCTCCACACACTGGCTCTTTCGTGAATACATCACTCCCTTGTGTCACCTGGGAAGCGTCCTGAGCCTGGGACTGTACCACCATTACAGAGCTCATAGCCCACCGCGGGCGTCACGAGGCGCTGAACGCGTTCCTGTGCAAGCAGCTACAGTTGGGCTCCCAGAGCGAGGCAGCAAAGGGTGGAGGCAGCTTGCTACACCATCCCTGCTTGTGTTTTGCGATGTTTTTGGGAGGGAACTCAGGCTGTTCCAGGGCCCTCCCCTTGGGGATGCGAAATTCTAAAGACGTCCCAAGGCTCCAGTGCCTGGAATAAAGGGAGCTATGTTGGGCTCTTGCTCACGAGCTTTTGTGTCAAGCTTTTAAGGCTTTAGCCTCCGTCTCACAGTACTGCATGGAAGTGCTGAGAGCAAAGCTTGGACTGATAGAAGTCTAGAGGTTCAGGAGAAGATGTTTCTTTAAATGTATGCTATTAGCTTGCCAACGACAGCAAATAAATGGCTTCCACTTTCTTCTGGCTTTTTAGCTTGCTGACTCAGTACCACAGTCAATAGGACTTTAAAAGAATTAATAGAGCTATAAAAAATAAAAGCACACTATATCCCTGGTGACTGTCAGGCTATCAAGAGCACAAAATAATTTGCTGATATCTTTATTCTTTTTCCAAGATAACTTTTCTTTTTCTAATCTCTTGACACTTCTAAATGATACTAATAAGATTATTTGAACACAGGTTAAAAGTAGGTCTCTAAATTCTTCTTATTGATACTCTTAAAATGTGTGATAATAAATAAAAACATCCAACCACTCACTTTTTATAAAATAGTCCGGCATATGTCTCAAGAGAAACCAGGTTTTAAAATTCATAGGCACTGGTGGAGGGCCCGGGTGCTGGAACACTGTATGACTGAATCTCAATCATGAACACCTTTTAATTGTATATCGCATGGTGGTATAATAAAAAAAAATTTAAAAAAATAAATAAAATTCACTAGACGGTGTGGAGCCCGGGCTAGTGCTTGGAGCTGGCCCAGACCAGCCCACACCAGGCCCCAGGAGGCCCGAAACCACAGTGGAGCTGGAAGCCTCCCTATGTCCAAGCTACACAAACTGTGGCACTGATTGGGATTTTTCCCACCACACACTTTCAAGATGCATGTAGTCCACTACATAAAAATGTCCCTCCCTCCTCAAACACATTTCACCGAAGAACTCCTGCAAATCTCCCTTACCAAGAACATTGGTAATAAACATTGAATTCAGCAACTGAATATCCTGATTCAGTAAAGTTTGATGATTTATGAAATTAGGTGGAGATGTTCTTGAAAAATAAAATTTAGAATTTTTTTCTCCAGAGGAAGAAAAGGTTTCACTTTAATGGATTGTTCTAAGCTAAATACTTTTGATTAAGATTTTCAAATTGATCGTCTCTTATTTTTTTTGTACCATAAACTCATTGGTTGCTAATTGAGCCCCTCGCTCCTTCACCTTCACACAGCACCATGGGACTGTTAAGTTAAACGGATCAATCACTTAATTGAATTACTCTGTGGTCAAACCTTTATGTTCTTTAGCCTGATGGGATCCTTCAGTGGGCAACTGCTTCTGCCTCTCCAGGCAAGAGGCTCTTTCAGCTGATAAATATCACCAGAAGTGAAATTGTTGAGAGCAAAAATAATTAAGCAGCTTAGAAGCAGGAAGGGGAATCAGTGTCCCTCTGCCTCACCTTCAAGTTAAATCACGGAACCTCCTGGGAAGGCCCGCGGTGCTTTACAGGGTGCGAGGCAGGAAGGGCGCAGGGCTGGAGACAGAGGGCACACATGCGTCCTTTGAAGTCAGTGCCCTGCGGGCCCCAAGATGGGCCCTACCAGTCTAGGCCAGAACTTCCTGAGCATTGGGCTTAACATTCCAGGAACCCGGACGGGGTGACCTCCCCACCTGGGTAATCAGGAAGCCAAGGGGGGCAGGGGAAGGCGGTCCAGCCTGCACCTTCTCTGAGGGGCTGCCCAAGCCTGGCATCCCACAGCTGTGGACAGGGCAACAGCCAGCAGCCCTCTGCGCCCAGCGGCGCTGGACTTCTCTGCAGGCTGTCATCGGGTGGGCGTCCGGGTGGGCGAGGTGGCTGCCATCACAGGGATTTGTTGACCATGTGCCCATCACCTACCATGCGTGGGGAGGTCTGGCACCTGCCACTCCCTCATCTGCCCTGACTGGGGAGGTAGCACTTGGAACCGCCCCGCACTTACCTTCCAGGCGATCTTATTGCCTTTTTGAGTCGTGCTCAAGGGCAATTGGGGATCTCAGCGCTCGTAAAATTTTCTGACGCGAGTGGGCTTCGTGGGTCTTTTCTTTAAATGCCCCTGCAGCTGGGGGCCTCTCACCTGCAAGAACACAACCGAACAGGAAGTCAGGATTGACTCGGGCTCTGCCACAGACAGGGACTTCCACCAAAATAATCACTCGCAAAGATAAAGACAGTCAGCTAATAACCCAGAGCAAAAATCCCAGTAATGCAAGCGTTTGCCCAAGAAATTCATCTTTTAACCACATAAATGGTCTCTTTCTTTTATTGCAAGTCACTTTGGAAAACAGTGCTAGAAAAATGTCACTTACAAATAATCACTCCATAATGAAGCAGAGACTGGCATTTTGTTTAAGGGCGATGAGTTGACAGAGGTCTCTCAGTTCAAAGTGTCAGGGACTTTCAAGATTTCCTAATAATTGCAAATTCTAATCTAAGTCTGATCTACTTCATGGAATACTAAAGCAATAAATCTAGACTATTTTTCTGCAATCTTTATACATAAAATGTCAAGATATGCTTTCATGTTATGAATATTAACAACATAACCTAAACGTAATATAAAATTAAGCAATGATACAATCAAAACTTTTAAAAAGGGATGAGAGGTGATCCACTCCATGAATGGGGCAGAGATGCTCCGGGTCCTCCTAATTCGTGAATGGGGCAGGGACGGCCCCAGTCCTCCCCTTTCTGAACTGATCGCGTCTGATAGTGTGGTGCAGCCAGTATTTGAATAGACGACTGGGAACCTCAGTCCCCAAATTAGCGATTTAGTCCAAACAGCAAAAACTTCCAGATTAAGCCACTAACATTGAATAAGCAAACATGCCAAGTTCACAGATGCTCATGTAATACAGATCATAGAATTAAAAGTGATTAGTTTGAGTATATGCCTTTGCCGTGTATATAAAGAAAGATAAGTGTATGCAAGCTAGGGCCCTGACTACGCTGTTCTGTCTTCATTTGGACAAGATAGCAAATAATCTATGTAAAATCTTAACACTTCAAGTAACAATGATATATTAATGTTTAATATTTGCTTAAAACTAATTTTCACAAAGAAAGATGTGAAATATACCATACAAAATACAGAACATATCAAATACATCTTCACTAGCATATGTATAAAGGCTATCATTAGACACTAAGTTAAATACTGGAGATAGATTAAAAGATGATCAAATACAGAAGTCAGCTTAAAGCAAGGTCACGCCAGAGAGTGTTTACTCCAGTGAAGGTATTCTCTGCTGTGCCACACAGTGCTCCCTACACCTGGTCTCTGCAAACCTGAGCACTGCTGGGTGTGGCCCAACAAAACTTAAAAGAAGTTATATTTATTAACTATTTGCTATTATTTTAACAGCCTCTTCATTTCATACTGGTTGCCCACTCCAAACACCCCACCCCAAGAGTGGGGAACAGAATCTATAGGAAGAAAACTGGGTCCTTGAGCACACACATACTGACAGAGTCCTCATGCCCTCAGTGCAGGTGTGTGCAAGCGGGGGCTGGTGCTGTGTGGGGCCACTACTGCCACAGGGGCATCATTTTGTAAAACCAACTGTTCAAGGCATAAACAAAATGCCAAGAAACAGATATCCTAGCCCTGGCCTGGCCTGCCACCCCAGCAGAGCCTCACAACAAGCCAGATGATCCCCCTACTCCATGGGGGCCACCGTTTTCCACATCCAGACTTCCCTCATCACAACTCCACCCAGCATACCAGACTATCACCAGTCAGATCACCGACACCCACCCTGCAGCAGTTTTTTTTTCAATCTGGCCCAGGTATGCTGAACCAGAGACTCTCAGACATGGGGGCAGAGCTGTTCCTTGCTTCTCCTGTGCCCAGCCGCTCATGAGGTGCCCGGGAGGCATGGCGGGTTCTAGCCCTGGTCTGCCACCCCAGCAAAGCCTCACAACAAGCCAATCGACCCCCCACCCCGACTCCATAGGGGGCCGCCAGTTTCCACATCAGACTTCTTTCTCGTCACACCTCCACCCAGCAGACCAGTCTATCACAGCCCCGGATCATCGACACCCACCCTGCAGCAGTTTTTTTTTTTTTTCAATCTGGCCCAGGTATGCTGAGCCAGAGACTCTCAGACATGGGGCAGAGCTGCTACTTGCTCTCCCTGTGCCCAGCCGCTCATGAGGCGCCGAGGAGGCATGGCGGGTTCTAGCCCTGGCCTGCCACCCCAGCAGAGCCTCACAACAACCCAGATGACCCCCTACTGCATGGGGGCTGCTGTTTTCCACATCTGGACTTCCTCTAATCACAACTCCACCCAGCAGACCAGACTATTTCAGCCGCGCTTGGTTCATCAATAAATGCTTTATTTAGTGGCGACTACAACAGTATGCCACCCTGCGGCAAGCCTGGCAAGCTGCTTGTGTTGTATTTGATATGCCAAATACCAGTAACATTTATATTAGGTCATTCCCATGACCTAATATAATGCTTTGAGACTCTTTATGTTCCTGGAGCAAGCGATGCCTTTGGGTTCTACTAGCATGAGACAGGACATATGGAGATATTACTGGTGCCCGCTCAAGCAAATAGATGATGAGCGGAATCTAGCGATCCTAGTGAACAGATATCCATGGTAGGATGTTGCTTAGTCATAAAGAAGGAAAGTCTTGCTACTGGCCACACCGTGGACAGCGCTGGAAAGCATTTGGCTCAGTAAAAGATTTTTTGGGAGGGGCAAAGGCGGTGCTGGAAGGTGTCTGCAGAATGGAAGGGACCAGGACACACAGAACAGGGGACAAAGACAGACACTGGACGAGTGTCTGCAGAATGAAAGGGATCAGCATTCACAGAACAAAGTGTGGCAGGTGGCTAGGGGCCAAGAAGGTGACAGCTTGCGACCGTTTTTTCTCAGGCCTGCTCCCCTGTCTTCTTGCTTGCTAATGTGACCATGGATTTTCCATGGACAATTGACCACTGGGTCATAGTAGGCTCTGGGCGCTGGGTGCCCCCTTTCCCTACCTATTCTCCTGCCTGCCTGCAGAGGACAGGGTCATGTCACTGCCAGGTGGTGGCCAAGTCAGAGCATATGCCTGGATTCTTTTGTCCGCAATGCAAGGTGCTGGCTCAAAGTGGGCATTTCCACTGACCACTGCCCCCTCAAATATTCCCCATAGCTGTACCCCAGAGGATGGCCTCATAGTCAGGGTTAGAGCGAATTCCTCTCTCGCCCTGCATGTCTTGTGGTACCTTCCCCCACCCCAGCCGGGAGAGACAGTATCCTACTGCGGCTGCTGGGACAAAAGTCCAAAGCTCCCCAGGGTCCTCACAGTGAGTGTTGGGGGCTTTCATATAGACCCAGTCAAGATGTGAGACCGGTCCCTTCAGTGCAATACTCAGCTACATCTACACATCAGTTCTCTTGTTTTCTTAACTGTCCATCACTTGCTGACCATCCTCAGTTCTTTAACTGACCTAAAATTTGCTTGAGTGATTCATCTTTCTCTCTTATGTTTGTGCTACCCTAAAATCACTTTCTCTTTTTCCCTTTACTCTCTTATGCTAAATTTATTCCAAACTTTGATGCTGAACTCAAGTTTGTGATGGCTATACTATTCAGGGGAATAAAGACACTTTGATGCATAGAAATTTTTTTTTTTTTTTTTTTGCTTTTTTGGGTCACACCCGGAGATGCTCAGGGGTTCCTCCTGGCTCTGCACTCAGGAATTACTCCTGGTGGTGCTCCAGGGGACCATATGGGATACCGGGATCAAACCCGGACCAGCACAGGCCGACCACGTGCAAGGCAAGCGCCCTACCGCTGGGCTATCGCTCCGGCCCCATATTTTATAAATTGTTACATATAACCTCTGCTTTCTGATTGCATGGACTCCCAGAGAAAGGATTCTGTAGCTACAGGAGCATGGAAAATCTTGCCTTAATTTTACAAAATTCCCACGTAAGACTCAATGGTGAGGGTATTCTTCCCTGAGTGTCTTATGTCTTTTTCTTTATATTTCTGCCATTTCCTTATTTTTAAATACTGTATTTTTAAAAGTCCTGCAAATCTATGAAAAATTAACTAATGGTATTTTAAAAGCTGTCCTTTGTAAAACTGATTAATGCCATCTCAGTGAGGGGCCCCCACGGAGGGGAGTCACTTAATAGTTTATCTATCACGGTGTCCCTAGATAATATTCTCTCTGTTCAGATGCAAATATACCCACTCGGTCATAAAGGAGGAAGCACTATTGTTTTGATGTTATACACATAATCTGTTCTAACGTTCCAAGTAATTCAGGAAATCTATACATAAAAATCAAGAGAAATACAATACATCTCTGGAAAGGCAATATAAAGACGCTCTTCCTGGAGAGAGGCGGACAAGAGACTGCTTGACTAAACAATGCTTAAAAAAAGCTAAAAGTGCTGTTGAGAATTCTTATGCGAGTCCCATATTTATCAAAGAGGAACTCTGATAAATTTTATTTAAAATCTGAAGAGTTTTGCTTCAATTTATTATAAATAATATAGAACAAATAAGGAACATAAATCAAAGCTACATTTGTGGGGAAATGCAATTAGGATGTGCCCAAGTAGGTGGGGTTCTGGGTAAACCAATTAGGAAGAATGGATGTCGCAGCAGAATGCTTTTAATAAAACCTAATGCACTTGGGAACCGCGATATTGAATGCACTTTGAAGTGACTCAGATGACAGAGCACTGTATATGCCGCATTGTGAATGTGCTGTGATGGATCTAGGACTTAGATCACCGGCTCTGCCATGTGGCCCAGACTAATAGTCATTACTAGGAAGAAATGTAAAGCCTTTTTTCAAAATCTTCATCATATAGTCTGTGAGTTTCCTTTTCAGTAGTTTTATATTTTAAACATATACACAGGTTACTTTTCTTAAAAATAGAATTTAAAAAGTGGGATATTTAAAAAGTGGATATTTAAAGTAGGATATTTAAACAGTAGGATATCAACATTGGGGTTTGCTCAGTTGTTCCCATTAGCCAATAAACTTGCATTATAACAATAAAATGTGAGGACACATGTTTCCGTTTTCAAGAGCTTCACCCGGAAATGTGTGTTCAGGAAAGCCTCAGGGATCAGGCACTGTAGTGCCTCACCTGCTCAGCGCTGGGAGCACTAATCTGCAGCCACCAGCCTAAGCTTCCACTAACGCTGCCATTCAGTGACTGCCCCTACCTCCAGAGGCTCTTGTCAATCAATCAGAGAGCTTGCAGCCCCTAAGGTCACCGAAAGACCACCAGGAGGCTTGCCAAGTATTCCAATAAGCCGACTGTAATGGGAGAGAGGCACGCTTCTGCATTAACCAGAGTGAGCTTATTTATATAAATTCATAATGGGAAAATCCCCAGTCTGAGACAGGAGTCATATTTTACATACTTGTGGCTCCTGGTAGGGGAGCGAGTCTTCCCTCGGCTGGCTGCTTGGGAGCCTGACCACAGATGGGGCAACCTCCTAGAAACAAACGTCTCCTGGCCAGCTTTGCCTTGGCCCCCTCAGAACTTGCTCCTTGTCTGTGATTCTTCCCCTTCTCCCTCCGGCCTCACACACAGCCTCAGGAGAGCACATGTTGCACTTCTTATGAAAAACAAAACTGGTTCCATCAGGAATCCCCATTCATAAACTAACGACCACCCAAAGCCCCCAAACCCAGAAGCCCTCATGAAAGGGAGGCTCTGACATGTGGAAATTGGGACCCCCCAAATTCTGTCTCTGACATCTTCACCTTCCTTTTCTTCACTTTCTATCATTGGGCTGAACAAGTAAAGATGAACAATTTCTTCTTCTAGCTAAATACGGCTCTCATACATGGCTCATGTCTTTTCTATATTAATATCTCACCATACAAGCTATTTAGAGCAGACAAGATTTAGCCACTGGTTGCATTTACTGCGATATCACTTTATTGTCTATGTTTCCCTTTTTTTTTATTTAGCTAGAATTTAAAGGTCTTAAATGTGTTTTATAAAAAAATGTTTTGTCTTTGTTTTTGTCTTTGTTTTCAGCTTTGCCTTCCTAGATTGCTCCGGTGTGCTGCACAATGAATATTCTAATAGACTAATTAAATCCATATCTCTCATCTTCTCAAAATCCACTAATGGTTTCCCATTGACCTACACAAAGACATTTGCCAGTGGAAAACTTATCTCTACTCATTTCTCTGTAGGCGGGACCCCAAGCAACAGCCATTTCCCAAAACAGACCATTCTGCTTTCACACTATTTAAAATAGCAAAGATCTGGAAACAAGTCCTATGCCGGTGACAGATAGCAGATTAAAAAACAAGCTTCGTGGTATATTTACACAATGGAATACTATTCAGCTAATAGAAAAGACAAAATCTTGCCTTTGGTATAACTTGCATGAAATTAGAGGACAGTGTGTTAAGTGAAAGTAGTCAGAAGGAGAAGGACAAATATGGATGCCCTCACACATTACCGTGGTTAAGAGAGAGCAATAAAGAACTGGAGCCAAAAAAAAACTGGGGCTACCAGCAGAGGGCAGGCGGAAGGGGGTGAGGGCGCAGTGAGGACTGTTGGTGCTCTGGTTGAGGTAGTGGCACATAATTTTGCCCACCAAAAGCATGAACACGTGTTCCACTCCTTCCACTCCTCCCGACTCTGCTGCCCTGCTCGTTTCCCTGTGCTCCACTCCCTTCACTCCTCCCCTTTCATTTCCTCCTGAATAATCAGAAATCACTTTCCAGATCCAGCAGAGGTTTTACCTTCCCTGGAAAACCCTTCCTAACACATCACCGTCCTCCTTCCCAGCGAGACTTTCTTCTTCATATTGGGGCTAGGGCACACAGGGGCGGGACCATAGAACAGAGGGTAGGGTACTTGCCTTGCACAGGGCCGACCCAGATTTGATCCCTAGCACTCCATGTGGTCCTCTGGGTACTGATAGAAGTGATCCCTGAGTACAGAACCAGGAAGAAGCCCTGAGACTTTCTGGGTGTTTCCCTAAAACATATGTGTATAGGACAAACAACTAGATTTGGCCATGAGTATACTGGCCAAATCTATAGAGAAAGGTGATTAAAGGACTATCTATAGGGAGATTATTAAAGACTATGATTATAGAAGACTACTAATCACATTTTATAATCACATGTTGGGTTAAAGGGAGTGTATAGTGAGAAAAAAGGCTGCAAATCAGAGACAGGACCTAGATACTGAATAATTACCACATTCTTCAGAAGAGGAGGCTAGTTGACATGGCAAAGAAAGGGATGGTACCAGAGAAATCAAAAGATAATTTTGGATTATTTTGTTGTGATATACGGAGGTCAGTGAAGAGTAAAGGACCTTTGAAAATTGGAAAACTGTAAGGGCATGACCAGGTGGAAGGAAGAGGTGCAGTGTGTGGATCTGCAGGCGAGGTCAGGTGAGCTGTCTAGGAGCTGTGCTGGCCAGCCTGTGGCCGCACAGCGTACCTGCTAACGGAACATAAAGTTAACGGGCAGCAGTGTGGGGGTCATTCATGGGCTAGATTACTCGAACTCATAAATGATTTAATCACCCTTGAAACTGGAATGGATTTTGTAATAGAAGATGCAGGCTCTTGGGCTATCAGGACCTAGAATGGAGTATGGATCTTCCTAGGTCGAGATGGTTGCAAAGCAATGATTACCATTCATTTGTACAGAAACATTTCTGAGCATCCTCAGATCCAGGAAACAGCCCATACAATCATCCCAGAGAACAGGTTAAAGTGAAAATCATACCAACAAAGAGTGAAAACAGGAATAAGAGGCAAAGTACCTTTATTACTCCCTAGGAGGAGCTTGGCTGAGCTCAGGGCACACGGCCTTCAGAACGGTTCTCTGCAGAGCAGATTATGAATGATCCTTCCATTGTTTTGTTTGCTTTTTTAAAGCAAAATGTTCTCTAAATTCTTTCAATTAGCAAAAACAGGCACTAATGTAGATCTTTTGTAAAAGTCGGGAGTGCAGAAGCAAACTTTGAAGATCTGGGAGGACTTTTTGTTTTACTAATACACTGACCTAAAATGATGAGGAGAGTGGGCGAAATAAAACCCAGGTTATTCAGTGTTAGAAACCCTAAGTGTGGATTTAAGGATCTATATTTGCAGAAACTGGGTGCTTCAGAAGAACTGAGTTTAGAAATGGCCTCGAAACTATCAATAGATCCTACCTGTACCAGTCATTGCAAATTACATTGAGCGTTTAATGCTCCCAAGTCATTTTGTAATTTGCAGAGACAAGGGAGTAAATCAGATAGATTATCCTCAAGACTTGTATAGATATAGATAGATGGGTTCATATGTGCGCCTGTAAGGAGAGATAAACAAGCAGAATCACACTAAATATTCTGCAGAAGAATATTGTGAAACCGCAAAGAAAGATACATGAGTTCTGGATGGTTCAAAGGACATGATAGCTGTGACTCGAGGCTGACTGTTACTTCATTAAGACAGGTGAGTAAACCTTGCATCAAGCTACACTACGACTAACCTAAATTAGTGGAAAGGGCTTTCAGAGAGAACTAGTCTAAATATTACTAGCAAAATTAAAAGCTAAGAGTACTGTAGGGATGCTAAAGGAATTTACAATCCAGACTACACAGCTATTCTTGTGTAGTTTTACAAAACAGTAATTTTGATGCAGTTTTCAAGGAACACAGGAACACAGAGGCTAATGGCTGAGTTACCAGAACCAGTGTTCCTACTTTTGTGTGTTGGGTTTTAAATTTAATTTTCATGTGTGTGCGTGTATGCGTTTGTGTATCACCAGCCTCACCCCATGAATCCCACAAGAGCAGACACTCTTCTTCTCTCTTTTTCTATCTCTCTCTCACACTTTCTCTTTCCTCTCCTCCTTCATCTCTTTTTACTTGGACTGTTATAGTTTGCATATTGAGCCTGAAAGGTTTTTCATGCCAATCTCTTATCTGCTTTTAGCCTTCGGACGTTCTTGTCCAGATGATTATTTCTAACTAAAAACACAGTATGAGGCTTTAATACCCAAGGACAGCACGCGAGGCCCAGAGTGTCCATGGTTTGGAAGCCTCTCACATGGAATGGATTTAGAATTTGGGAGGCGAGAGTTGATAAGAAGGGATAGCTAAAGGGTACCTTTGTTTGAGGCTAGGTCAGCTCCTAGATCTCCCTGGGGTCGGATTTCCAGTGCGTTTTTGGTTATTCAGCGTGATAGCAAGGATCAAGCTCAAGGACCAGCCACAGCTCAAACCAAAATCCCTCCCTCTGTACCTGAGTTCT
>JAJIBD010023000.1:0-60313 GCA_021461705.1 Cryptotis parvus
AGAAATAAAAGAAGACCTGAGGAAATGGAGACATATTCCCTGCTCATGGATCGGAAGGATCAACATTATCAAAATGGTAATACTCCCTAGAGCTTTATACAGATTCAATGCGGTCCCTATAAAGATACCCATGATGTTCTTCAAAGAAATTGAACAAACACTCCTGAAATTTGTATGGAATAATAAAAACTCCCCGAATAGCTAAAGCAATCCTTGGGAAAAAAGAAGATGGGAGGTATCACTTTCCCCAACCTCAAGCTCTACTACAGAGCAGTTGTAATTAAGACAGTGTGGTATTGGTATAGAGACAGACCTGTAGACCTATGGAATAGAACTGAGTATCCTGAAACACATTCTCAAATATACAACCACTTAATCTTCGATAAAGGAGCAAAAAAATATTACGTGGAGCAAAGAAAGCCTCTTCAACAAATGGTGCTGGGAAAACTGGGCAGCTACATGTAAAAAATGAACTTAGACCTCCTTCTAACGCCATGCACAAAAAGTCAGATCAAAATGGATTCTAGATCTCAACATCAGACATGAATCTATAAGGTACATCGAAGAAAACATAGGAGAAACGCCTCTACGACATCGAAACGAAAAGTATCTTTAAAGATGACACACCACTGACCAAGCAAATGGAAGCAAAGATAAACAAATGGGATTATATAAAACTGAAAAGCTTCTGCACCTCAAAAAGAAACGGTGACCAAGATACAAAGACAATCCACAGAGTGGGAAAGGATATTCACCCAATACCCATCTGACAAGGGGTTAATATCCAGGATATATCAGGCACTGGTAGCACTCCACAAGAAAAAACAGCCAACCCCATCAAAAAATGGGGAGAAGAAATGAACAGAAGCTTCCAAAAAAGAAGAAATTCGAATGGCCAAAAGGCATATGAAAAAGTGTTCTTTATCTTTAATCATCAGGGAGATGCAAATCAAAACAACAATGAGGTACCATCTCACACCACAGAGACTGGCACACATACAAAACAGCAAGAACAACCAGTGCTGGCGTGGATGTGGGGAAAAAGGGACTCTGATCCACTGTTGGTGGGATTGCCCGACTGGTCCAGCCCTTTGGAAAACAATATGGGCATTCCTCCGAAAACTAGACATTGAGCTCCCATTTGATCCAGCAATAGCACTCCTGGGAATATACCCGAGAGACCGAAAAACACATAGCAGAAACACTATCTGTACTTCTTTATTCATCTCTGCGCTATTCACTATAGCTAGAATCTGGAAACAACCTAAATGCCCGAGAACAGAGGACTGGCTAAAGAAACTGTGGTTCATCTACACTATGGAATACTATGCGGCTGTCAGAAAAGATGAAATTATGAAATTTACCTGCAAATGGAGGGACATGGAGACTATCATGCTGAGTGAAACTAGTCAGAAGGAAAAAGACAGATATAGAATGACTGCATTCATTAATACGACATAAATAGGTACCAGTGTTTTACTAAATGTGGGAAATGGTAATGGCAGATTAAGACTCACCATTGAATATACACAAAGAGACTTAAGTGATAAACTCTAAATACCTGCAGGGCTAGCCACAATGTGTAAAAATAAGAGGCAGAGAGATGCAGAGACAGAGAGAGAGACAGAGAGAGAAAGAGAGGAAACTGGGGTACCTGCTATTAAGGGCAGCATGGGGGTGGGCAGGAGGGGTGGGGCACATTGGTGGTGGAAATGGGGCACTGGTGGAGGGATGGGTGCTGGTATACTGTATTACCAAGAACCAATTATGATCACCTTTGTAATTGTATGTTTCACTGTGGTATAATAAAAAATTAAAAAAAATAAACTCCAGTACAAAAAAAAAAAAAAAAAAAGAATTTACCAGGAGATTACCACCCTTGCTACTTTGAGACTATCTTTAAGATAATTGGAAGGATCATACTAGCGTGCCCTCACGCAAGTGAGTGGGACCCTTCCAGTATAGGAGGACAGGATACTCAGAATCACTATCACTATCACTATATACCCGTTCATCATCTATTTGCGGGCACCAGTAATATCTTCATTAGGTATTAGAGAGCCCAAGGGCATCTGCTTGCTCCAGGAACATAAAGAGGCCTCAAACATCTATATTAGGTCATGGGAATGACCTAATATAATTGTTACCGAATTTGGCATATCAAATACGACACCGGCAGCTTGCCAGGCTTGAAATTGACAAGATACTCAGAAACACCCTGGTGAAGATAATAAATAAGAAGGACCTTGTGGGTAAAATCTAGATGACATAAAACACATAAAATTAAGATGTGTTTCTTTTTATCAGTCACTTCTCTCTCTCTCCAGTGTTTTACATAAGAGGTAATCTCGGAAGAAGGGAGTAGTCCTTGGCATAATCCTTTGTTTATACCTATAATAGGGTGTGACATCACCCTCCTACACTGCTTAGGGTTCTTTTGGTGACAGGACCCTCCCTGTCCATGATAGGATTACCGGTGTATATAAGGGGACTGACTTGAGGCTCCTTCTCCTTTTCCCCTTCTTTTGGGTAGGACTCTTCTCGGCTGAGATCCTTTCTCTTTGGTGGGAGACATGGGCTCTCTTGTATGGTCCAAGTTCTGACCAGAGCTAGAGTTCTTTCATTATATTGGATTATGGTGGCAAAACAATTGTACTTTTTGGAACTGGCGCCAGACTTATGAGTTTTCATTCGCTTCCCGGGGCCTCAGAGGTAGAAGAGAATTTCTGCTCTGGTACGGTTGGGGACCCCAGTGGCTCCCCAATATCTGGCATCCCGGGTGAGCTCGATGGATATCATCTGGTCTGACCATCATCGGACAGAGATCATCTGCCTCCCAACCGTGAGGTAAAATGGGTTACTTCTAGGAAGATTTTTCTTTGTTCTGGTTTCACCTGCTTTTTCAGGTGCTAGCAGCAGTCCTGGCTTTTGTAACTCCCCACTTGTCTTTCAGAGAGTCATGAAATTAAATCTAGCAAACAGATCTTAAAGCTTGATGATAACCTAGAGGAAGAAAAGAAATTTCCAGAGGAGGCAGACTCAAAAACTGAGAATCTGCCCGGAGTTGATACCTCCAAAGGCGAAGATGCGCAAGAGTCTTAGATAACAAAGTATGCTAGCACCAGGCCCTTCCCAGGATCTGTCACATCTGTACAACATAATGATCATTGTAGTTGTAACAAACTGGGGAGGTTGATGGGGGAATGAGGAACTATAATGTCACATTAGAAATCACTACTGAATATACACATAGATAATGGCATCATAAAACGTAAGGCAAGTCACAAGGTGTAGGAGAAGAGAGAGAAATACAGAGACAGAAATAGAGATACAGAGAATGATGAGAGACTCAGATGCACGGGGGAGAACTGCCATCCGGCTCTCCTCTAGCTCAGCTGACCATGAGGCTCCCAGGAGGCAAGATGTGTTTTGGAAGTGGGTCCATCACTTCTGTAGGTCCTCCCGGAAGCAGCCGGATGAGACTCTCTCACAATAATAGCCACCTTTCTCACAGTCTAGACCCCACAGCTCATCAGAACCCATGAAAGAGAAATGCTGATCTGACGAGCATCTCAGAGCAGCCAAGTTCAAGCCCAGGTAGGCGGCAGAGGCAGAAGTCTCCGGGTATTCCTGGATATGGAACTGGTGTCCCCAATCCCCTCTCTGACCTGTCAAAGGGGTCTGGTGGCCCCACCCACAAACTGCCTCGAAGTGCTCGGCCATGATACAGAGACTCAGATGCATGGGGGAGAGCTGCCATCCGGCTCTGCCCTAGCGCAGCTGACCATGAGACTCCCAGGAGACAAGATGGGTTTTGGGAGTGGGCCCATCACCTATTTAGGTCCTCAGAAGCAGCTGGATGAGACTCGCTCACCATAATAGTCACGATTTTTGTGGTCTGGACCTGCTATATCAAACTAGAGGAACCAATCGTGTTCTAGAATATATTACAATCTACAATGCATAAGAAAGGGAAGCGAGAAGGAGAGAGAGAGAGAAAGAGTGAAAGAGAGAAATGAGAAAAAAAATCCTGCAATGGATGCAGGCCGGGGAAGGGGGAGGGAGGTGCACCATTGGTGATGAGAGATGGGCAGGGTTGGAGGGATGGGTTTTGGAACACTGTAGGACCAAAAAATTCAAACATGAACATCTTGTAATTGTATATCTAACAGCTTTATAATAAAATATTTTTAAATTTTTTTTCAAAAAAAAAACTGGAAAGTAAATGACTTTTGTAATAACATGGCAAAATAATAAAACTATTCATTCTAAGAAAGATTGTTTCTACAAGTTTGTAGAAAAAATCTGATTATTTATGTTAGTTATCTTTTAATAGTTCATGCAAATATGAGAGACAAGAACTTGAGTAAGGATTTATAGTATGGGGTAGATGAGGAAAGAACTGGAACTTGATTAAAAAAAACTTTAAACATTTAGATGAACAAATAATGGTATCTGTTGCCAAAAAAAGGAAAAACTCCACTTGTGTATCCCAGCTATCAAAAATGAGACTTTTTAAAGGGCACATTGGTGGTGGGAAAGGTGCACTGGTGGGGTGGGAGAATGGGTGTTGGAACATGTGTGTTTCAACAAAAAATTGGAAATTCCATAAGGTACTCATATACTTGTTGTAAAAAAAGTCATAAAATCCGGATTCATGAAATCCGATCATGAACATCCCTCTAACTGTATGTTTTGGTGACTAAATATTTATTTTTTAAAATAAACTTTGTTTTATCTATTAAATTATCAAGTTAATACTGAGTTCCCAATGATTAGCATTAAGAGACAAAACGTTTGGAAAAGATTTATTATGAAGATGATTGCCTTTTTAATGAGGCTTATACTGTTATGAAAAAATATACAGATAGTCCCTTGTCACGAGAACAAATGTTCCCTTGTCATGCGAAAATAGTCACTTGCCATATAAGAAAAGACAGTTTTCTCCCAAATAGTGGTTCATCACCAAATACCAAATTTTGCTATCAAGACATTAACTTCCCTTTCTCCGGAAATGTGAGCAACAAAGGTTTGGGATTTTTTTCCCCCTGGGAACAAGCCTCCTGCTATTGTTCAGAGTTGGAAGTGGCAGGTGATGGACCATTCTGAGAATTCTTGAGATATTTCATCCAGTAATGCAGTTGATGGGTTAGCAGTAATGCTGGGAGAGGGGTGGAGGAGCAATGCTGGGAGTAATGCTGGGAGGGGTGGTGGTTCAGAGATTGAACTCAGCATTGAGGAGGAACACACACTCCACTCTCTGAGCTGTCTTTCATCCAATATTTGTTAAATCATGTTTTGTGTGATATTTTTATTACAGCAGCCTGAGTAAAAGAATATATGCTCATACACTTTCTCACTAGTATCTCTAAACTTTCCATTTAGATAATAAAAGCTTGGTACAAATATAAAAATCAGGGCAAAGAGTGTTAGAATTGCACCATATCCCATAATCTCAGAGAGAGAGAGAGAGAGAGAGAGAGAGAGATCCTGAAAACAGATATCCCGGGGAAATGAAGGAAGAAACTCTAGGTCTACAAACTATTTAAATAGAACTTTTAATTAGAAGCTATAAAACATTTTTGAGAGTTAATGTTGCTAAAAATGATTAAAAATAATTAATGAATTCTGGTCTATAAGAAAGAACACAGGGCCCCAGGGGCGGCCGGGCCATATCATGCAGAGACACAGACGCAGCATGAGGGGAGAGCTGCCATCTGGCTCTCCCTAGCTCAGCTGACCATGAGGCTCCCAGAAGGAAAGACGGGGTTTTTGGAGTGGGCCCATCACCTCTGTGGGGCCTCGGAAGCAGCCGGATGAGACTAACTTACCATAATAGCCGCCATTTTCGAGGTCCAGACACCACAGCACATCAGAGCCCACCCAGGAGAGACTCTGATCTCAAGATCAGATTAACAGAGCAACCGGAGTTCAAGCCCATGTAGGTGGCTTTTTGGAGGCAGAAGTCGCGGGCATTCATAAAAATGGACCTGGAGCCCCCCTTCCTGTCTCTGACTCATCCCGGAGGTCCTGTGGCCCCGCCCATGAACTGCCCCAGGGTGATCGACCATATCTTGCAGAGACTCAGACGCAGCACCAGGGGAGAGCTGCCATTCTGCTCTCCTCGAGTTGCGGAGGCTCATTGCAGCCACACGGTACATCAGACTAGTGGAACCAATCATGTCCTAGAATATGCTACAATCCACAATGTGTAAGAAAGGAAAGCAAGAAAGAGAGAGAGAGAGAAAGAGAGAGGAGAGAGAGAGAGAAAGAGAAAGAGAGAAAGAGAGAAAGGAGATAAAGGACCTGCCATGGAGGCAGGCTGGGGGAAGGGGGAGGGAGGTGGGGACATTGGTGATGGAAGATGGGCAGGAGTGGAGGGATGGGTGTTGGAACACTGTAGAACCAAAACTCAAACATGAACATCTTGTAATTGTGTATCTAAAGGTGGTATAATAAAATAATTTAAAAAAAGAAAGAACAGAGACCCCAAATATATTTCAGCAAAGAAAAGGCTGCTAAAATGATAGAAGCCCCCCAAAGAACATTGCTCCAAAATTCACTTTAGATGAGATGACAAAGTATAAAGATTTCCATGAGTAATTTCTTAGCTCTCTAGGCATTTTGAATGACAGTGGCCAAGAGTTTGTTAACCAAAGAGTAAAATTAGGTGATCAACGCAATAACAGGATAGAAAGGTCCCTGCATATCAGGATATTACTGCAGTGGGTCTCTGAGCACTCCATGTTTTCTGTTTTATAATTATTAATGATTTTTCTATACAACCATGGTATAGTTGGTGATGAGATTGTCTTGGAAGATAATTTATAGATGAGAGATCATAAGAAGATAACATGTTTTAGAAATTCTGAACTTTGAAATAGTTACAAAAATCTTAAGACAATGGGTAACTCGAAAGAGGATGATGAGTATGTTCTGTGTACACAGTAAATAGTAAGCTATTGTAGTAGGAAAGACATACTATTCATTAATAATAGTATTCTAAGGCTATTTTCTATCATAGTAATGCATGTATGCTCAAGGTATTATAACACAAGAAAAAGATTTCATTTCCTAACACTTCTAGCAAGTAGGACTAAGCTACATGATTAAGTCTGAATCATTGACATGCATGGATGAATGTCACAATGAATGTATGAACACTGAAAAATGTCCCTAATTATGAAAAACACTGCTCAAACTAAAATTTAAAAGTGACTGAGTTGTGATTATTATATAATGGGAATAATCATTATTCCCTCTTAAGATTGAAATTATACTATGAAATTACTTTAAAAGTTCCTCAAAATCCATAAAAATCTGAAAGTTAATAATTCAGTTCAATTCATGAAATTTAAGTAATTCCTAATTTCCAACTATAATTAGAAGAAAAAGTTTCTGATTTTAAATTAAATATTTTTATTCCTTTGTTTCTTCATGCTTCACAAATGATCATAAGTCAGAAAAAAGACAGGCTAATAATTATGTGGTTGTGACAAATTAGCTTTTTGTTATTCAAATTTTGTACAATTGCTCTATATATTAAAATTCTTAGTTTCAGTGATTTTTAGGACATATTAGTATAGTTTTATGTCTACTTGACATGGTTTATTTAATTATATGTTTCTGCATTTTGGTCTGTAATACTTGCTCAGTATGTCCCTTTTTAAGTTTCATAGAAAACAACAGGTACAGATGGTTCATTAATAGCAATAAAAGGCAAATTAAAAATATGCAAAAACTCTTTGGAAAGCAATTCCTTCCATAGCTATCTCAAGGAAAGAGTGTGTGTTTAAATCGAATGTGATAGACTTCCTGCTGATACAAGTCATCTAAAAGAAATGTTGAACAATCTGAATTATCTGTTTTTGGCAAGAGGGACTGAATGCCTAATTGATTTTACTAAATAATAACTTTGAATAGGATTTCAATCTGTCATGGTTAGATTCCAATTTATTATGTTATTTGATAAACAACAGCATTCAAGCCACAGATTTCTGACTCCTCTCTGCTATCTGATAATGATAGAATTTTTTATTACCTAGAATTTTGGTTCATTAATATTTCTGCAGAAGTGTTTTAAGGGTTTAGCTGAATAGGTCACTGATCACTGCAATGCAGGATATATGAATGAAAGTTGTGATCAGAATAAATACAGTTTAAAATTCTCCACCTATGCAGTAGTTCTGAATGTATAGTGTTGGGGATCAAACCTGGGCCAGCCACACACACGGCAAAAGCTTTACCCACTGTGCTACTTCTCCAGCCCAGTGACAATTTTTTTTGTTATTGTTTTTGTTGTTGTGGCGCTTGTTCATTTCTTGGGTCACAGCCTGGGCTTACTACTGCCTTTGCACTCAGGAATCACTCATGAGGGAGCTTGGGGGATGTATGTGGTGCCAGGAGTTGAACCTATGTCAGTCATGTACAGAGCAAACATCCTACCCACTAAACTATGTCTCAGCTACTTGATAACAAATCTCTAAAGAGGGGATAAGACTCTATGAAGAGAAAAATAGAGGAGCACAAAGAATGAAAATCATGTGAAGGGGCTGGAGCGATAGCCCAGCGGGTAGGCGCTTGCCTTGCACGCCAGTCGGCCTATGCCGGCCTGGGTTCGATCCCCGCATCCCATGGTTCCCCGAGCATTGCCAGGAGTAATTCCTGAGTGCAGAGCCAGGAGAAACCCCTGAGCATTGCGGGTGTGACCCAAAAAAGCAAAAAAAAAAAAATCATGTGAAGGAAGATAGGCCTATGATAAAGAAAATATGTAAACAAATAAATAAAGATTTTCTATTGATCCCCCTTCAGGATACTGTAATGTAATGCTTTACATTATTCACAGCTGCCAAGACCTAGAAGCAGCAGGAAAGAGTTCTGATAAAGCAATCTCCTGAAGGAATTAATTTTTCCATACCCCCAACTGTATGTTATATAACTGAGTGAAAGGACTAGGTTAATACTACACAAGACACATTTGTTAAAGTAATTATCCAGTATATGTGGAAATGTCATACTTCGTTGATAATCTATTTTTGAAGATCGAAGGATTAGAGATACCTCAAGCAAGGGGCATAATCAGATTATATCTAATCAGCAAAGAAGAAAGCAGGGTACCTTCATATTTCAGGAGCAGCTGTGCAGTAATTATACAATAATTAAATTTCCTTAAAATTATTCCTTCGTCTTATTCAGCCATTTAAAATAACTTTAATTTCCTGGAAGTTGTTTGGATTTAGTACTTACCTGAATGGTTAGATACTGAGTTGAGAGTAACTTCTCTCTTTTCCTCATAATGAGTACTAAGTTGAATTGAATTCCTCTCACAAAATTCATTTGTGGTAAAACAAAGTTTAAGGATAAAGCATTCTGCATTCATAGCACAAAAGAAACTGTGTACTGAGCAATCACATTTCTGATATTACTATAGAACTCTGATAGAAAGGCAATTCAAAGGAAGATGGTTTCCCTGGAGCCCATTTTCTCTTAGTTTATCACTTTAAACGCTTTGAAAGATTTCATGGGATTAATGGCTAGCACCCAGGGAAGAACTGGGGCTGTTTCAATACTACTGATCACTAGGCTGACAGAGACAGCATTCCTCAATGTTCTGGGGTACTAGGGATGTACTTTTAGCCTTCATCACCATTCTAAAGAGATTAAAAACCCCTTGAAATCAGTGGGAGATTCATTTTAAAATTAGTTCTGTAAGAAGCAGAGTAATTTGAGAAACGGCTGGAGACAGTGTTTGAATAAGGCAGGCACACAATGTTTACAATGTTTTTTTTTACTCCAGTCTTGGTTGTGTGGCTCATGTGCCTGTGTGTGTGCATGTGTGCGTGTGTGCATGCGTGCCTGCGTGCGTGCGTGTGTGTGTGTGTGTGTGTGTGTGTGTGTGTGTGTAAGGAAAGAGAGACAGGCAGAAACAGAATGAGAATGAGAGAGTGGGAGAGAGAATCTGACAGAGAGACAGAGCAAGAACAGGCATAGATTGTGATAAATGTATACTCGAGGCTTCTCTTTGCTTCAGCACATTCACTACTTCAGGAAATCTCTGAACACTTTTTGCATAACATTTATATGTGAATAATTTTCTTTGGATGACAAAACCAAAATTTATTAAACTTAGACCTAGATTAAAAAATGTTCATTGTCACTGCTTGCTAGGGAAATGCAAATCAAAACGATAAGTGATCCTCTTCAAAAAGTCCAGAAACAACCAGTGAGGTTGGGATATGATTGAAGGAAAGCCTCATTTACTCTTGGTGGAACTAAAAACTACTTTATGCTCTATGAAAAGAGTTCTTAAGAATTAAGAGTAGAACAGCTACCAGATTTAGGATCCCACTACTTGACTTCTATAACAACAATAGATGCATAATATATATATATATATATATATATATATATATATATATATATATATATGGATGTATGGATGGATGGATGGATGGATGGATGTATATATATGTATATATATATGCATTTTTGTAATCCACAGGATCAGATTTGTGGCTCTAGGCAGTCATCAATCAATATTTAATATTTCAACCCAATGTGTGTTTGAATACATATATTTTATTGCAATATTATTTAAAATAGCCATGATCTGGAAAGAAACCTATTTGCACAACTGATGAATGGATACAAAGTTGTGATGTATATATACAATGGAGTATTTAAACTGAAAAGATGATATCTTGTAATATTTTATGATATTTGATGATATGAGATATGATATAAGATATTTGATGATATCTTACAATATTTTATTGCAATATTATTTAAAATAGCCATGATCTGGAAAGAAACCTATTTGCACAACTGATGAATGGATACAAAGTTGTGATGTATATATACAATGGAGTATTTAAACTGAAAAGATGATATCTTGTAGTTTACTACTACCTGGATAGAACGAACTGGAGAATATCGTGATAACAAACTGAATCAGAAGGAAGACAAATGCTCCAGGATCTCACTTGCTGGTTGAACACAAAGATGCAAAGAAAATGAATAGGAAGTGACAAATTAAAACCAAGTCTGAAGGGACTGGAGCGATAGTTCAGTGGGTAGGACGCTTGCTTTGCATGAGGCTGACCTGGGTCGATCCCCGACATCCCATATGGTGTCCCCCAAGCACTGCCATGAGTAATTCCTGAGTGCAGAGCCAAGAGTAACCCTGAGTATTGCTGGGTGTGACCCCAAAAGCAAAATAAATAAATAAATAGATAGGCAGACAGACAGATGAGATAGCTAGATAACTAGATAGCTAGATGGATGGATGGATGGATGGATGGATGGATGGATGGATGGATGGATGGATGGATGGATGGATGGATGGATGGATGGATGGACAGATGGATGGATGGATGCTGGATGGATGGATGGATAGATGAATAAAAAATAAATAAATAAATACATAAATAAATAAAGCCAAGTCTGAGATTCTGCCTACTAAAATGTATTGTAGAGATGTAGGAATCTTACAGCAATATTGCTTGCCCCGAACATTGGTATTAGTACTACTGTCAATCATGGTAACTCAATATTAAAGAGAAAAAAGGATGTACTTCTGTGTATTGTATGTGTGAGATTGTGAATTCCATCCCAGCACACGAAACAAGTCAGCACAAAATCATGAACAGACTGTGATTGAGTTATAAATTCTCACATGCATTTCTATTGAAATTCATTCTTATTTATTTTATTATAGTATAATCTTTTGGGGAAGAAAGAAATCCATCCATATTATTTTGAAACTGTATTTAAAGAATTTAAAATGAAACAAAAATCTGAAATAGCGTATACTGGAAAAGTAAGATGGATATAGTGCCAACTTATACATAAAACTTTTAGCCATGGCTAAACTACACTCTATTACTATATTCTAGGAAAAATGCAAAACATTAAAATTGGAAACCCCCCAGTAATTTACATTATTGCTGCATTGAAGGGTAGGATGAGAAACCTATTATTTAAGTACATTTTCCATTAGTCAGCTTCCACAAAGGACAAACTCGGGGCCTCTATTTCCTTTTCCAGCACATTTAGTAATTCCAGGAATGTGTTTTGGATTTTAATAAGTAGTAGATTATAGGAAATAATTCTAGAAAATATATTTTCATTGATGATAAATAACAAGAAATATAAAAAGAAACAAAGAAAGGTGGGCAGGCAGCAGGCAGGAAGAGACAGAAGGAAGAAGAGAAAGAACAAAAGGATGAAAGAAAACAAAATAGGGCCATTAAATTTGGGGTAGAACCATAAAATGTTATAGAGATGAGGGATAGAAACTGACATGTCCTAACAGTTCCACTTTTGAGGAGGAATTGAAATCACTCCAACCACCAAAAACAGTCTGTTGGCATCAAATCTCAACAAATCACAACCAGATTATTTATCTGTTTTATTATTGCACCAATAGAAATTTGATAATAATAATATTTTATATTATTTGATAAATAAGTCAAATGGGTAAATAATATAAATTTTATATAAATTTGATAAAATATTATTATTGTGTATATTATTGCACCGATAGAAATTTGATAAACTTCCTAAGACCTTCCTCATACAATATAAATCATATTCTAGAAAACTCGAGGTCTGTATTAAAGAGGTATAGTTTTACATTTCAAACAAGCCACTTTTTGTTATTGTTATTTCAGCTTAAACAGATTTTATTTTACGATATAACAATTTGAAGTAAATAAAGGTCACTGAAAGGAGTAAAAGTTCTTACTAACCATATTAGTAAATCACAGAACATAAAATTACAAATTAATACAGTGTATCCAGAATGTGCCTCATTCAGAATGGTGAAATTAAAAAAGTGTAGTTAATCTGAAGAAGTCATCTTGAAGGGTTTTGCAGTAAGAATCAGTGATAAGTGCACAACACACACACAGGAAATAGAGCAACAACCAGGTCAGTGTTGTTGTCTGGATGTGGCAAGAAATTAGATTGGAGAAGAGACTCTGTTTATCAATCATATAGTCTCATATTTACAGAAATGCATGGTTATATATGCTTATGAAAACATTTTCATATAAATGCATTTATATATGTCTGGCAAGATATATCTATTCTTGGAGAAAAGCAGATATAGACATATATATATATCATATATAGGTCTGATAAGCTATCATACTTATATATACAGAAATGCATATATTTTACAGATAAGTGATACAAATACATGTGCATACAAGTATAACTCCAGAGTTATACAAATAAAACTCTGATAAATTTTTACCTATTTTCTTGCTTTTCCTTGAAACAAAGTCCTTCAAGCAAAGTCATCTGATTCACTATTTAACATCTTTTCATAGCTCCTTGTATAAGGCTTTGCCTTTGGTGGACTCAATCCCTCAAGATCTTTGTTAACACTGTAGTCATATGTTTTTTAAATAGTTCAGAGTTTGACTTCAGAGATTACAAACAGAGCTGACAGATTCAGGAAAAACATTGATATTAAATTAAGGATATTTGGCTTCTTCAATCAAACATACATACCAAGATACTTTTAATGAATGTTTTTTTCTAGACATGGTGATTTACAATTGTGTCCATACTAGATATTTAGGTATAATCTGCTCCATACCAATCCTACCACTTTGTCAGCTTCACTCATATCCTCAGTTTCCCATTTGCCCAATTCCCAGAACCTACTTCCTAGAAAAATAAGAATTGATTAATGTAGTTTGGATCCCATGCTTCGATACTAATGGCATTGTGTTTTAGATATATACATACATCACTTCTCTACCCTATGGATGGACCACATTTTGGCTCATCTCATCATTATCTCCCGTTATAAGCTTTAATCTAATGCTTATAATGATCTTAATAGATCATCTAATTGTCTAAAAAGCAGTTGACTATGATTAGAGATAAGGAGAGAATGTTACCTAAGAGAAAAAAAAGGATATAAAAGTTTGATTTAAATATAGTGATTTATGTTTGGAGAGAAATGTTTATTACTACAATATTAATTAATAAGTGATGAGTAAATATAAATATGTTTAGTCTATCTAGTTTTATGGAACATGGTATAAAATTATAATATATATACACCACACATCATGCAGTCAGTCATTCTCAGCATCCAGACTCCATAGTTCCTCAGAGATCCATCCAACAGAAAACCTGATCTTCCCTTTAAGTTTCATCAGTAAATGCTCGAGATGAGAGCCTTCCACTGAGACTATACCACCTACATGGTAAAGCCTAGCAAGCTACTCTGTTTTATTTAATTGTTATGCCAAAAACTAGTAACAATTATGGACCTCAGTTCCATGACCTGAAGAATGGTTTTGGGCTCCTCCTGCCTCTGGAGCAAGCAGATGCCCTTAGGTTACACTTGCTTGTCACATGACTCATGGAGATTTTACTAGTGCCCACTCGAGCAACGAATGAATAATGGGAAGACAGTGATACAGTGATACAGTGATAAATTTAATAAAATATTTAAGAAAAATTTTATTATAATATTTCAGCCTTGCCACATATGTCTTTCCCTGGGTAGTTAACTCCCAAAATCCTTCATGGAATTATTCCTTAAGTGAAGGTGACAAGATAAATATGATTGTAATGTTAACAGTTGGTTAAGAATCCTCCTTGGGGGCAAGCTTGTGGGACACCTTCAACCATGCGCGATGAAGCGACCACAACAGGATTCTTCTTAGAACACGCTTTACTGGAGCTCTTTTAGTTTCAACGCTGTGATGGCGAAAGGACCCAGACCCATTGTGCAAGCTGCTTTTATACAGTGCTATTTGGCATATCCATTTCCTATTGGCTAGCGCAAATTGACGTGTTCGCTTCCCATTGGCCGGCACAGGTCGTGCGAGCTCATACAAGCTCGTACGATCTGACGAAACATGCCCTGATTGGAGAAAACCCAATTACGCCACGCCAGGGACTCTGCACATGCGCGGAGGTCACAGCACCCCTGCGCATGTGCGGAAGGCAATGTGGCAGTGGGCGGAGTCAGTGGCGCCCAACACAAACTAGCTGTGTTTAGGAAAACACCTTGATGTTCTTTCAGATGTGTGAACCTTTGAATTCATATTCTGAAATGATCCTAGAATGGGGAAAAAATTTATATGAACCAAAAAACTAAAGGGAAAATTAGCAGAAAAAAATCAGAAAAGACACAAATCTTACTCCTTCTAAAATGGACGGGGATGTGGTGCAAAGAAGAGAAAGATAGCAAAAAAGAACACATTAGAAACCTAAATATATTGAGATTCTAAGATGTTGAAGCCCTAGGATTACTAGAAAATTTCCTGAAAATAAATGGTAGGCAAGCTACTCTAAACAGGGCTATTTATTATTTAACATTTAAACAATGAGGGAATTATTGCTGCATGAAATTCTCTTGTACTGCCCTGAAGCTAAGTAAAATCTGCTGCCTCTAAAAATGTCTTTTGGGGATGGCATTTTGGAAAAATCAAAGCTGTATGTACCACATTTAGTCAGCATAAGGCAGTGGGAAGAATTATGAACAAATATAAGATATGAGACACACATAAAAATAATAGTTCTGTGGGAAGAATTCAATACCAGAAGTAGCCATGAGAATGTCAGCCTTTAGGATGTTGAGAATCTCAGATGTATCGTATAGAAAAGGGATTATTCAAATCGAAAGAAGATTTGCAGTAACTGATACTGGTACTGCATTAATTACTTTTGAGCAAATAACAGGTACTACACTGGGTAGTTTCTGCTAGCTCTTTAGACAAACACAGTAAAGATAAAATGAGAAGAACAAGGAAGAAAAAGAGACAAAAATTTGTAGCAAGTAAAAGAATAGAAAAGTTGCACTGAGTTCAGGGACTAAAATGGTAAACTGTGAAGAAAATCAATCTGAAATTACATGTACCTCGAACACATATAGTTATCCATGTTCACAGACTCCTTTCTGTGACCATTTTTACATAAGTCTAAACAATTGAAAGGTTTGCTCAATTTTAAGTTGAAGATAAATGTCCATCATTTGTTTGCCAATACCTGCAATGAGTTAAAGTTAAAACTCTTATTCTGCTTGTGTTCACTCAGTCATGAAAGATAAGGTAAATCTGAAATCACTAAAGCTGCAGGTAAAAGGGATGTGAGGCCAGGAGGGGTAGCCAAGAGAGTGGGAGGGAGGGAGAGAGAGAGACACAGAGAGAGAGAGATTGGGTCTTGTCCTACCATGACCTCACTGAAAATGTATTAGGGCACAACCGCCAAATATCTGCATGAACTGCATGATGTAGACATTAAAGTTCCGCCAGCCCACAAAGGCAACTGTCAGGCTGCATCGGAGACTCACTTGATCTATGTCATGTGGGAACATGTCCTCAATAGATAGTTTTCTGTGGTGCTGTGATTATCAGTGATAGGAAAGTCAGTCCTGACCCCATGCATGAGTTACTGGGTTCACTGTCTATTTTCTCAGAAAAAAAGTTCAAGAAAATAAAAGTGGAAAAGCAAAGATTTTTTTTAAAGAGAAAGAGGAGAAACCAGAGAATTTGTTGCTATCTTAGACTAAGGCATAGGAGAAATAGACGTATCAGAATCTAAGCTTAAACACATCGTGAAAACAATGGAATTCTTTCATAAAAAGGTAAAATAGACAAAACCTATGAGAATAAGAGTCTAGGGTACAATGATTGCTTTTGATACTGAGGACACACAGATTTAGATGTTCGGCTTGCAACTGATTATAGTATTTAGACTTTCAGAGAGAGAGATTTAGCCACTGAACATACAAAATGTTTAGCTATCCAGATATCATCTCCTGATGTCAATATATTTAAATGTTCTAATTTTAGAGTCAAGTATCTGAAAATTCAAACACTTTCTTACTCAGTTTTGTAATTCAGGTCATATTAACCTCTTAGTTTATTAGTATGCTACCACATTTGATTTCCTGCTCAATAGTTTACCTTGCCACTTATTAATCCTTGTGTTTCTTCATGATTCAGGATATGTGTGGAGACTCTCAGACTAATGCAAAGTGAAAAATGGTCATCTTGTTTATAATTCTAGAACATGATATACTTTGATCAGTGGGTATATAATGATTTGTACAAGTTGATTCTCAATTGGCAAAAAATTTCTATGCATCATTATTAAATATTTAACATTGTACATTTTAAATAATATTACAGAAAATGAAAATGGAGGGCCAGAGAGACATGATGCCCTGAGAACTACCAGGAGTAATCCCTGACTGCATAACCAGGAGTAAGCCCTGAGCACTGTCTGATATGCCGCTATAGCCAACCAGTCACCCTCTCCAAAAAATGCAGATGGAAAGTTATCAGTACTACCTACATTTTTTAGAGCTGAAGTTTTATTATAATCTGGCTGGAAGTTTATTTTTATGATGAGATAATTATGCCATGGCAAACTGAAGGTGAAGAAATTGTCTGGTATGTATTAACAATACAGAGATGCTTTTCATTAAGGAAAAGATAAAGAAGTTTATTTTTGTGTATTTAAAATGACTCACTTAAAATATAAGTGGCCAAAAGTGGAGATAAAATGAGAAGCATTTAGAATGATTTTGATAAGTGTGAAGAGAATGTACAGTCTTTGTGGTTGAAAGTTAAAAAAAAATCCCTTACACAAAAGTTATTTCAAAATGAAATAAAAACATCAATATTAGATTTCAGTTAATAAGCTATAAAAACATATGCAGAACCCTTCATGATATTGAGTCTAGGGCATCTGAAGTTACTCAATTCCATTTGCTAAGCAAGGGAAATAAAATAAAATCAATAAATAAAATTAAATAAAAATAAATTAATGAGTTGACATCAAACTATTAAGCTTATACTATTCAAAAGAAGTGACTAGAATAAAACTACAATGTATTGAATAGAAGAAATAGTACACAGATAAGGTGCTTGAATTGCACAGTACCACCCACAGTAAATCTTGAGAACAGGAAGGAGAAGGAGGAAAAAGAGAAGACAGAGGGTGGGGGGGGGGAAAGAAAAGTAGAGGAATAAGGAGAAAGAGGGAAGGAAGAGGAGTAGTAGTAGGAAGAGGAAGCAAGAAAGGAAAAAGGAGGAGAAGAGGGAGGGGGTGAGTAGGAGGAGAAAAATAATATTTATAGTGTTCGATCTAATTTTGTCTACACTTCTTTAAGTAGTGAACTGTCACCAAATAAATGCGACATTTTATTTAGTATTAACTAATGAAACTGACAAAGCAGTGCAGATAAGCGATAAAGGAAGACCTTAAAGAGAGAAAAGCAGAAATACTGGCCGATGCAGAAGAAACTAGGAAAAGCATTCGCAATGCCCACCTGTCCTTCACAATTATAAGACTAAGATGACTGCCTTCTGACATCCTGATGGATCTATCATATCTTCCAGAGAGGCAATGGAGATTATCCATGACTTCTACTCAGATCTCTTTGATAGCCATGTCCACCTGCCCACATACCAAATTCCACAGGATGGATATGTCATTCCCAATGTTCTCCATTCTGAAATCCAACATGCCATTTCATCGGTAAAGAAGTGAACAGCACCAGGCCCAGACAAAGTCAGACCTGAACACCTGAAGAATCTGCCATCAGAACTCATCAATACAATGGCTCGGATCTGCACACACTACATGTCTGAATGCAAGGTGCTCTCCCAATGGAAAATCAGCAGGACAGTTCTACTGTTCAAGAAGGGAGACAGTTACGACATTGGCAACTATTGCCCCATTTGCCTATTGTCTGTATTCTACAAGCTGTTCACTCAAGTCATCCTGAACAGAATTGGCAGAACATTACATGAAGGACAACCATGTGAGCAAGCTGGCTTCTGAAAAGGATTCAGCACAATTGACCATATCAACACAATAACCAAGCTCATTGAGGTTTGTAGGAAGTTCAAGATGTTGCTCTGTCTCACGTTCATTGATTTAAAGAAAGCCTTTGATTCTGTGGAGACTGAAGCAGTCATCGAGGCCCTAGCCAAACGGGGCATTCAAACGCAATACATCAAGATCCTTCATGAGCTGTATTACAGATTCACCACCAGGATCTCACCATTCTACAAGGATGTGATCATTGATGTCAAAAGAGGTATTTGGCAGGGTGATACCATTTCACCAAAACTCTTCAGCATCACCCACCAGAACATCATGCGACAGAATGGGAAGGAATGGGATTGAAGATAGACAGTCGGCAACTACACCACCTCTGCTTCGCTGATGACATTGTTCTAATATCACCAAACATTAGCCAAGCATCACAAATGCTGGCTGACTTTAACCGAGAATGTGGAAACATAGGTCTACAGCTGAATCTCAACAAAACTATGTTTATGAAAAATGAACTATTTCCAAAGGCCCCATTCACTCTCAAAGGAACAAACATTTCTGAAAGCAGCAGTTATGTTTACCTAGGACTAAAGTCAACATGATGAATAACCTAAAACCTGAGCTGCGCAGGAGGAAGAGAGTGGCACGGAATGCCTTCAAAAGCATCGAAGAAATAGCTAAAAAGGACAGAGAACCTCTGACTCCAGGAACATCTCTTCTACTCCACCATTATCCCTGCATTAACACATGCCTCAGAGACCTGGTCTCTATGGAAGCAGGATTAGAATGCTATCGGGTTTCCCAAAGAGAAACCGAAAGAGCTATGCTTGGAATATCACTCCTCACTCAAGTGAGAGAAGGAATCCAAAGTTCCGACCTCTGTCTACGTTCCAGAGTCAGGGATGCTGTCTCGTTTGCTAAGGCATCAAAAATAAGATGGGCTGGACATGTAATGTGATTTGGAGATGACTGCTGGACTAGAACCATTACGACTGGATCCCATTGGACGTCAAAATATCATGTGGCTGCCCACCTACAAGATGGTTAGACTTCTTAGTCAAGACCCTGAATCAATGGTTTGAGGCTCTTCATTTTCCTGGAGCAAGCAGATGCCACTGGGCTACAGTGGCACATGATAGGGTTAAATGAAAATATTACTGGTGCCTGCTTGAGCAAATCGATGAATAACGGGATGTCGGGATGTCAAGTGATCAAGTAAACTAATTAAAAACAAATTTGATATGGGTATAATTGGAGTCAAATTCAAGATAATACTAAGACTAAATATATATTTAGACTTTCAGCATCTCATTAAACTACATGTAATCCATTTTCAAAATTCTAGGGATATAAAGTAATTGTTCTTTTGTTAGGAACAGATGGTGTTGATGATGCAGGGAATCGAATCAAGGGCTTCGCACATGAAAGGCCTGTACTCTACAATTTAAGCAACACTCCTACTCATTCATTATTTTTGTTCATATAATTTTAGATGGAAAAATTAAGCCTACAATTTATGTATGCAGCATACGTAGAGTATGCATGCACATTTAGTACAGAGCAGACCTTTCATGCTTTTTTAAATGAAAAATAAAATCGAATTATTGAGACTTTACTATTCATTATTGAGAAGCTACACAAAGTAAGCACGCTTACCATTTATGAGTTATCTCATTTAACATTTACAGAAACCCTTCTAGTGGGTACAAGTATTATCACTGCATGATAGATGGATACAGAAAAGCAAAGCAAAACAATAGTGCTCTAAATCCTAACCAAGGATAAGCAGCGCCACCGGGATTCTACTTTGTCCACTTAACTCCTAAATGTATGTATTTAACATCACATAATCCAAAAAATTCCTCTAAATTAGGGATTTATATAGTGACTTGAACATCTGAAGAGACAAACAAAACTTGCGGTCAGCAACACAGCGTTATTCATACCCAGCTTTCCATGTGATAATGGTCCTAAAATAGGTGACTGCTAGCTTTCCCTTTGCCTCACACATTCCATGTCTGGGGATGTAATGATACTTCACACATTTCTTTATTTACGTACTGAGTTACTGGAAGACATGTGCCTTTGACCTAACCGGGGCTAAATATATTTAAAACCTGGTTTTAAAGATTCATCATGCTATAATAATCATTTATCATATGATAAGTAATTTCCATCTGGAAAAATATTTATTTTGATTTACTTTGCCTATTACAGAACCTAATACTGTACTAATTAACGTTAATGACTATTACAGTACTAGTACAGCCCATTCAGATTTCTTTAGTGTTGGCATACTATAGTTTTTAAAGATTACATGTTTGTATGTATCTGTCTTTAAATATTTAAAATAGGTTTCATGCAGGGATCATAGAAATAAATGTTTCTATTTTATTAAAACTAGTAGTTTGTAACTATTTTTGAGATGGTCTGGGTTTGGGCCAGATATATTGCAGTAATATATAGTACCAGAGATGGAACCAGAGTTACTGGCATGCAAGGTTGGTGGCATTCAAGTGCCTTACCATCTGTACATTTGTTGAGGTATAATAATTTGACTTTATGTTTTATGTTTGATATCATTATTGATTTACTAGGTCTGTAAATTACTGTGATTTTATTTATATTTTTTCTCAATTTAGGTCTTTGTGCCCTTCTCTGTCTTTCTGTCTGTCTGTCTCTCTCAGTCTTATTTTATTTTCTAACTCAGTACTGTAGTGCTGTCTATAATTAAGTTTTAACTTCTGTATAGATATTAGCTAATTTTATTTTTGGGACTATTTTACTATGTGCTAGGGGGTCACTGTTAGTTTACCTTCAACTCATCTTATCCTATTTAACACCTGCTATAAAAAACATAGCAGCATTGTTCTTCCCCCAATGCATTTTCTATTATTTTTCCAATTTTATTGTAGGGATTGTGATTTACAATGCAGTTATGTGGGGGTTTAAGCACAGAACATTCCAACACCATCCTGTAGACTATTGTTCACTTTCTGCCACCACTCTCCCTGTGTCCGCTTCTCCCTGCCTCGTCCCCTGTGTGGTAAAATTCTACCGAGGATCTGCTCTCAGTTTCTGCTGCCTTTTAGGCAACGCTTCCATGTTTCTTTATATGCTGCACATAGAGATTATTTTCTATCCCTCTGCTCTGACCAACTTTGCTTTGCATGAGATGTTCCAGATTTTTTCATGTAGTAATGAATTGCATGGCTTCATATTTTTTATTGCAGAGTATTATACATTGTACATATGTACTATAGTTTCTTTTAATAAATTGTTTGTACTTGGACACTTGGTTATTTTCAGATTTGGGCTATGGTGAATAGTGCTGCAGTGATGCTATGAACAGAGAAATTCAAATGTGTTCTATGAATAGGGCTATTGAGCCCTTGGAGGAAAGGCCAAGAAGTGAAACTGCTGGGTCATATGAAGGTCAACTCCTACTATTTATGAGGTGTCCATTTCTTTTCCCAAAAGGTATGGAGCAGCCATCATTGCTTTCAGCAATGAATGAGGGCTCCTTTCCTTTGCATCCATGCCAACCCTAGTTATTTCTATTTTTATTTTATTTTTTCATTTATTTATTTTTTTAACAATTACAAAAATGTTCATGTTTGGGTTTACAGTGTTCCAGCATCCATCCCTCCACCAGTGCCCATTTCCCTCCACCATGTCCCCGATTCACTTCTCCCTCCCCTAGCCTGCCTCCGTGGCAGGTTTTCCATCTCTTTTCTCTCTTTCTCTTTTCTCTCTCTCTCTTTCTCTCTTCCTTCTCTTATATATTGTGGATTGTAATACATATACTTAGAGGTTATCATGTGTATCTTTTGCTTGTATTTAATGCTAGGTGCTATGTGGTAATAGCACTTTCAACAATTATTGGCACAACCCTGGTTATTTATGTTCTTTCCGATGTGTGTTAGCTTCAGTGGTGTGAGGAAATATCTAGAGTTTTAATTTGCATGTCCATTGATGAGTGATGCAGAGTATTTGAAGAGATTTTTTCCTATCATATGAAGATTTTATTTTTTCACTTTTAAAGTTCTACCAGTTCTTATATACGTTTAACATCATCTCTTTATCAGATAAATGGACAATGATTCTCTTCCAGTCTTTGGAATATCTTTAATGCTGGTCATCATTTACTTTGCTGTGGAGAAATTTCATATTTTGATGTGGTCCTGTTGTTTATCTTTAGTTCCATTCACTTGGCCAATGGCATTGAATCACTGAAGATATGCCTAGATTCAGTGCTATACTCTATTCTACCTATGTTTTTCTCTATACAGTCTGCATATAGTCTATCTATATATTGTATTTTTAATATATTGGTTATTATGAATAATGCTATAACAAATTTCGGGATACAGACATCACATTAGAAAAGTGATTTCATTTTAAGGAGTTTCTTTTTAATATTTAGTTTAAATTAAGAGATTTTACTATTGAATTCTCCCAGCTGCTGCATATAAGTGTGTCATTTATTTTTTTTTTTTTTTAATTTTATTTTTTTTTAATTTTTTTTTATTTTTACAATTACAAAGATATACAATTAAAAAGTTCATATTTGGGTTTTGGTCATACAGTGTAGCAGCACCCATCCCGCCACCAGTGCCCATCTCCCACCACCAACGCTCCCCGGTTCCCTCCCCCTCCCCCCAGCCCTCCTCCATGGCAGGTTCTTTATTTCTTTCCATTTCTCTATCTTTCTCTTTTCCTTCCTCTCCAGACTATGGATTACAGAACATACATTAAAGGGTTGTCATGTGTATCCTTTTGCCTCTACTTAATGCTCAGTTCTAGGTTGGCATTAGTACCCTCACAATTGTTAGCACACTGTTCCATTTTCTGTCTTACCTAGCCTCTGAAACCTACACGTTTGTGATAATTTCCACCTTTGACAGGACCTCCTGATCTATGTTTCACTTGACCTTGGATATTGGTATCATAATATCTACCTATATATTTATGTTATGCAGATAAATGCAGTCATTCTGTAAACTGTCTCTCTCCTTCTGGCTAATTTCGCTCAACATAATCTTCTCCATGTCCATCCATTTGTAGGCAAATTTTATAACTTCATTTTTCCTAGCAGCTGCATAGTATTCCATTGTGTAGATGTACCAAAGCTTTTTATCCAGTCATCTATTTTCGGGCACTCGGGTTGCTTCCAGATTCTGGCTATTGTGAATAATGCTGCTATTTTGAACTTTGGTGCCTGAGAACACACAACTGGATTAAAAAAACACATGGTAAATCTACACCATAGAATACTATGCAGCTGTTAGAGAAAACGAAATTATGCAATTTGCCTATAAATGGATGGACATGGAAAGTATCACTCTGAGTGAAATTAGTCAGAAGGAAAAGGACAAATGTTCATCACTGCATTTTTTTGCAGGATCACTTGATCACTTGACATCCCATTATTCATCAATTTGCTCAAGCAGGTGCCAGTAATATTTCCATTTGACCCTATCACGTGCCAGTGTAGCCCAATGGCATCTGGTTGCTTCAGGAATACAAAGAGCCTTAAACCTTTAGTTCAGGACCTTGACGAAGAAGTCTGACTATCTTGTAGGTGGGCGGCCACATGATCTTTTGACATCCAGTGGGATCCAGTTGGTAATAGTTCTAGTCCAGTGCTCATCTCCAAATCGCATAACATGACCAGCCTATCTGATTTTCGATGCCTTGGCAACGAGACGGCTTCCCTGACTCTGGAACAACGACGGAGGTCAGAGCTCCAGATTCCTTCTTTCATTTGAGAGAGGCGTGATATTGCAAGCATAGCTCTTTCGATTCCTCTTTGGGAGACCGGGTTAGCATTCTTAGCCTGCTTTTGTAGGGGCCAGGTCTCTGAGGTGTATGTTAATGCAGGAAGAATGGTGGAGTTGAAGAGATGTGCTCGGAGCCTATGAGACTAATATTTAAGGCCAGGCAAAACTGGGACCAGGAGGACTTGTCAATGGTTGTAATCTACCACAAGTGTTTAGGGGTAAGAAGTTAGATAAGACAGAGAAAGGACCAGAGTGCTAATAATTGTTGCGACTGATAATGCCATACAAAAATTGAGCATTCAATGTAGGCAAAGGGATATACATGATAACCCTTAAATATGTTATTGCAAGCCACAAGGTGCAAAAGAAAGGAGATAGAGAAAGAGAGAGAGAGAGAGAGAGAGAGAGAGAGAGAGAGAGGAGGGGAGATATAGAGACAACCATAGAACCAAGCTGGGGGAGGGCAGGGAATTTGGGACATTGGTAGTGGGAAATGTGCACTGGTGGAGGGATGGGAGCTGGAACACTGTATGATTGAAACCCAATCATGAACAGCTTTGTAATTTTATAACTCATATATATATATATATATATATAAATTATATGTAATTTTATATCCTAAAAGGAACACCAATATCACATGCTCCAAAAAAAAATCTAGTTTGATGTTTCAATCTTTCAGTATTTAATGTGTATATATTTAGTTGCTTCATTTTGTTAAGGATTACATATTTAAAAAACAATATTGCATATTCATTAATTTTATTTTCTGTATAATGTCTTTTTCCTGTCTTCTTTTACGATTTCCTATTAGTTACTATCATAAGGAATTTCACCATTATGCTTTGGTCTTCTGCACATATATCTAGTAATTGGTGATTTGAAAGTTTTATCAGCTGGGAAATTTTCATTCATTACTGTTTCAGAAATGTTTGTTCTATGGACTTTCTCACACCTAACTTCTACCATTGCAAAAGTGGCTAAAAATTGATGTCCGTGTTTAAATATGAATAAAATAAAATGATCAAATAAAAAATAAAAATGAAAGAAGCATTTGCTTTCCCTTCTCACTTTTTTCTTGAAAGATAGACGACTGGTGGTTCCTTCCACTCCACTTAGAAACTTAGAGATTTGGGCTGAATTCCTATACAAATTAAGAAACCTGGACTCTTACTGTCGCTTTGGATAAAGATCAGTTTATGGCCAAAGACAAAGGACAGGACTTTGAGCTTGTGGTTTGCTCTGAATTTATCCCTGAAGCACATTTTGCTTTTTGCTAAACCATGGATGAAGCTAGATTGCACCATGTTGAGAAAAGTAAGTTAGAGAGAGGACAGTGAATGAACTCATTCATATATGATATATATTAAGAAATGTACATAAAAGAATGGAAATGCATGCTATGATAGCAAGCCTTTGTAATATTTATTACTTTACCAAGTAGTGGGACTGGGATTTGCAGCTAAGTTAAGGAAGAAGTAAGATGAACGGAAATAAAGAACATAGTGGAGGATCTTGCATTATTTGCTGTCTAGTTACAGTAACTTTGTACTTTAAAAATAAATGTTACCAAACCATGTTAATACAACTGTAATAAAAACACAAGATCAGAAGATAATTTCAAAACAGTAAACAGCAAAAATATTTAGAATTTTATTACCCCCTCCCTTTTTTCACAACACAGTAATAAGTTGAATTGGTAGAGTTGAACAAAAAAGTCAGACTTATTTCATACATTTATATTATCCTTTGGAAGGTTGCCTAGACTTGTCTTAACTATTTAGCAATAAAAGAGAATGAATCTCTAGTTTGACTTCATTTAAAACCAACAAACACAAAGGCTGCTGTGACTCCCTAAACTGTCATTCTTTTCTTACATCAAATAAATATGAAAACATGCATTGTAAATTAAGCAGTGTTTTTCTTCCTGAATCCTCTCTCTGGAAATTCCCCTGTTTAGAAGATGATAGATAAACAGTATACTCAAAACCGTCCTTCTTCATAAAATTCTGTTTCAATCTGAACACTCCTCCCTGTGATTTCTCTTTGACAAAATTGCTTTTAATTACATGCCTGTTTGCTTTTCATCTTAAGCTCTGAATTAAATTCATCATTAATATGTTGTGTCTTATTAAACCAAGTAGTTTTATTACTTCTCTAATCTGGATAATTTTAGTAGAGAAAAAAATGAATAACCTGTATTTTTCCTTCATCTCTATCAATAAATGTTTCAAACCCAAATTTGTAATATATGTGCACATATTTTATAAAGATGTTATATATGTAAATTTATATGTGCAATGTAATAGCTTTTAAACTTATAAACATTTTTCAGATTAGCAAAACGTGAAACATGTTAAACTGATATTGAAATAAAAATAAGTTTTCTAAATTAATTCTATGCAGGGGTGGATTTTGAAATCTAATATAAGCAGTTTGTTTGAAATATTAACTTAAACTATTTTTGGTGAAAGGATGAGAATTAATTTCCTCTTTCTGTCTAACAATATTTACTAAATTTATCGGCTTGAAATAATGTAGATGCTTTTGGCTTGATTTTGCAGTTCAAAGCACTACATGGCATTGCTGGTGGTTCTGTTTTCAAGGTATCATACAGCTGAACCCACAGTGTTACCAGACTGATCTATATAGTCTTGGGAAAGCCACTTTCAAGTTGATTTTTGTTGGCAGAAGTCAGTTGCTGCCCTTTATGAGACTGTGTCCATATTTCCTTGGTGGTTGGCATCAAGAGCTGCTTTCAACTTAGAGGTCCTCCATGTTCTCGTTGTGCCATATGATCGTTTCTGTTTTAGCAACTTAACAGCCATAGCTTTCTTTTTTAAATTTTTTTTAATTTTTATTTATTTATTTATTTTAATTTTTTATTATACCACCGTGAGACAATTACAAAGGTGTTCATAATTGGTTCTTGGTAGTACAGTATACCAGCACCCATCCCTCCACCAGTGCCCCATTTCCACCACCAATGTACCCCCCTGGCCACCCCCAGGCTGCCTCAATAGCAGGTACCCCAGTTTCCTCTCTTTTTCTCTCTCTCTCTCTCTCTGTCTCTGCATCTCTCTCCCTCTTCTTTTACACATTGTGGCTAGCCCTGCAGATATTTAGAGTTTATCACTTAAGTCTCTTTGTGTATATTCAATGGTGAGTTTTAATCTGCCATTACCATTTCCCACATTTAGTAAAACACTAACAGCTATAGCTTTAAGGCCTCTTGTACTTTCACTCTGTGACTTCATTTCTGTCCTTCAGACCCAGAATTAAAAGTCTAGCATATGACTGAAACCTAATCATGAGCAGTTTGCAATTGTATATCTCACAGTGGTATAATAAAAAAAAAGGTCTAGCATAATCAGATAAGTTTCACTGGGTAATCACCTCTCTTAAGATCAACCAATTTGGGACCTTAATTACATATGAAAAATCCCTGCCTTGTAATGCACATAATTATGGAACACATATCTGCTAATAATCATAGGTCCCACCCACACTCAAGTAAAAATTAGACAGATGAAGGGGCGGTCATGGAGTTGCATGTTAGAATTCTGTCTACCAGAGGAGATAGTACAATTTAAAAATGTTAAAAAGGCTACAGAAAATGTATCCCTTTAGTAACCTTTTTTTCCGTTTTTTTAAATTTTGGTTTGCAGTACAAAGTTGATTCTTTAAATGTCCTAATTTGTTTTAGTAGTGATGGGGAATGTCAGAGACCTACAAGCAAGTCAAATCTCTTCCTCCCCCAAGTGATTCTTTAATAACATAAATGTGTATTTCTATTAGATATAAAAGTGAAAATTTGGATTTACTTTGCTTAAAAATTTATTTTTATTTTATTAAATACAATTACAAAGCTGTTCATGATTAGATTTCAGTCATACAGTGTTTCAACACCAGTCCCTCTACCAGTGCCCATTTCCCACCACCAACGTTTCCTGATTCCCTCCCCACCCCAGCCTGCCTCTATGGCAGGCACTTTGCCTCTTTTCTCTCCTCTCTCTTTATCTCTGTCTGTGTGTCTCTCTCTGCCTCTCTCTCTCTCTCTCTCTCTCTCTCTCTTCCTTCTCTTACACATTGAAGCTTACAATACATACGTTTAGGGGTTATCATGTCTATCCCTTTGCCTACATTCAATGCTCAGTTCTATGCTGGTGTTCCCATTTCCAATGATGATTAGCAGTCTGGACTCTGGTCCCTTCTTTGTCTTACCTAACCTCTGACTCCCACATACTTGCAGTAGATTCCCCAGGTTTACTTTTTTAATATACTAAGAATTAAAAAAAATTCAGTCATAAAAATTCATATGTGTTATAATTATTCTCAAGAATCTTTAAAAATTATTTTTTGTAGAAATCTTAAACCCATTTAAATAACACTAACTCCACTAGTCTCATCTAGAAGTAAAGCTCTTGCTATTAAGTAGCTAGTGAATGCTATATCATTTTCAGCACCTGTCATTTGCTGCTGTCTCTGCCATCACCTATGCACTCGAGGGAATTAGCTATCTGAAGAAGGGTCAAGGGGGCCTGGCAGTGTGCTTGAGCTTGCATGTGAAATGACACCATCTCAACTCCATGCTAAATGTGCTGGAAAAGACTAGACAGAAATAGCTGGCAGTTCAGAATAATTTTGGATAATAAAGGAATATATGATAAGTGTAATCCTGTAATTGCAGAAATGTGTTAGCCCAGCATCGTAGTATGAATCCGAAATAATAAGAAAATAATTTTTATCAAATTAGAATTGTTTCTAGATAAATTTCAAATCTTTTTGAAAAAAATAATTTTCCAGTGGAATATTTTGTTCATTTATTTTGACAGTTTTGTCCAAAGGTATTTTGGCTTTTAAATCACATTTTCTGTGTGAGCATTTGGAATCCTTTCTCCTAGTCCTAAGTTCACTTGAATGGCTATATTATTTGGATAAGAAAGAAATTCTTCATTTGATCAAATAACATAGGTAAAAAAAACTACAGGTAGATAATGCAAAAGTAAAAAAAATATGAATAATAATTCCCCAGGAACTCCAGAGGGCCGCTCACCATGAGGCTGAGCTGCGCAGCCGTGGATCTGGAGTCATAAATAATATTAAATAATTAATATTAATTATACATTGTCTTAAGGTATGCTAAATAGTTTTAATACAACACACATACATCTTGCAACTTGTTAAGTATTTATAAAGTATCAAAATGATATATTAATAAATATTAGTTTCATTTCTTGTATCAGAAAATGGGTTTTTTTTCTCTTCAAACTTGTAAGAAACTGGGGACTGGAGCAATAATACAGCAGGTAAGTAGATGTCTTGTACATGCCCAGCCTCAGTATGATCTCCAGGATCCATAAGTTTTCCCAAGCACTGCCAGAAATAATTCCTGAGTACAGAGCCAGGAACATCCTCTGAGAACTACCAGATATAATGCAAACACAAAACACACTAACAAACAACAAAAGACTTATAAGAAACTACTGTCTAGTTGCCAGCATGCTGGTACTTAGTTTTTAGACCTGCATTATAATAGCTTCCACCGGAAAACTCATACTAATAGAAGCTTTCTTTCTCAAAGTTTTTCTTTCTCAAAAAATTTCATCCTCAACATCATGATTGTTGTAACATTCTGTGTCTAATAAAAACTGAGATCAGAAATACTCGCAGTTTTCCAGATGTAGTAAACGCCAAGTGAAATTTAAGAATTTATTGGTTTTTAAAGAGCGAATAGTTCAATAAGATAATTGGACGGTGATTGGGATTTCTCTGGGCCAGGAGAAATTATTGAGGATGCAGATAGAGAATGACTCTTACTAGATATTTTGTTTATGATTGTACCATGTGGAAGAGTTACACAGGAGGACTGTTAAAACTTGGAAGGTATTCAAGAGAGACTTTAAATTTAGAAATTTGAAATAATTTGATCATAGGGAAAAATGATGGTGGTGTGTTGAGGCCATACCCAGCTGTGCATAGGGTTTACTCTTGGTTTTGTACCCAGAGGTTACTCTTTGCAGTGCCTGTGAGATAATCTATGGTTCTGGGGATCGAAATTGTGTCTGCTGCATGCAATATAAGCACTCAGCCACTGCATGGTTTCTCTAGCTCCAGAGAAAAGTATTTGAATTAGCTTTTAACATATCATAAAGGGGTCAATCATGTTGGAGAACAGATATATAATATATGCACAACTGAATAGTATGTCTTCCTCACTCTGATACTAAGCTAGTAATTTATATAGACAGTTGAGTAGCATTCAAAATAATATAGTATTAAGAGCATTCTGTTTATGTATAACCGAGTAGTACACAAACCTGAACAGATAACCATAAGAGGTAAAATTTATTTATATAAAACTTAAGTGAAGATTTGTGTTAGGACTTTAATGGGTTATAAATTTAGAATCCCTAGTTTATCAACCTGATTTATTTGTGAGTCTGCCACTTTGCATCTAAATCACAGACTGATGGCAATCAAATTGATTATAATTAATAATATTTTGTTAATTTATATAAGCATTTCCCTTAAATTAAAATCTTCTACTATATGTTATCATAAAAATATATTAACTCTTAGGACTTGGCTCATCTCTTAGTGAATAATAACCTGGAGTTCTGTGTATGGACTCATACAGATTTAACAAAAATGAAATTATGCATAATTTTCAATTTGAGTAATTATCATTTGATCTTATCTCCAAATGTTATAAAATATTATTTAAAATTTATACATAGAGAGCACTGGTAAACAAAGTGTAACTTTCCCTTTAGTCAATGTCAAATAAAGTAATTATAATAAAATAAAATTCTTTCCAAACAAGGAAAATTCACATTTATCCCATTTTTGTCACTATTTGAACCAGCAGGCTGCTTTCTTTTTTTGAAAGACTTGACTAATAAAACAGCTATGTATGGATTTATAGTATGATATGATTTTTTGTGCAACATAAAGCTAAGAACTTTAAAATTATTGCTTTTGTATAAAATTATATTACGAACTGAAATATATAAGTAGGTATTTGTTTATTTTATCATATTCTCTGTTTCATAATCAGAAATTAGAACTCTATGTAACTGTCAAGTTTTTTTTTATATCTCTACCATTAGAGACCAGAGTTTTAGCTAAACACTTTCAATTGCCAATATTTCTGCCTTCTTCTGATCATGCCTTCTCTGATAATTTCATGTGGATGTTTTTGTCTTTCTTTTTCTTGTTCCAACATACAGTATTGCATACTATCTGAGCTTCCTTCACTGTACTCTTCATCTAGTTTATTCTAATTAATTGACCATGTTATATTGCTGACATCATCTCTGTCAAGAAGACTTTCCCAACATTATGCCATAAGTTAGGGTAATGTTCCTTTTTCACATCTCCATTTGGCATCATGAATATATATTTATTACTGCATGGGCATATTCTGTTGAAACCATTTATGTATGATTACTTTTCATCACTAAATATCATCTGGTCTAAGGGAATACTGAGTAAATAAATAGAACCACATTTACTTCAACTTTTGATATTTCTAATTATTCAGATAATCAGGATCAAATTGTTACATGTACATAATATAAATACCGCTCATAAATTAAAGTTCTAGCTGGTGAACTAAAGAACTAAATTGAATAAATCATGTTCACTCATCTAGTATAAGATTAATCTATCTTTGTGAAAGTACCATTGATGAGACCAAAATTGCCAAAAGGAAGAGTGGCATTGAACAATGCTTGCCACTAAGCAGCCTTTATTTAATTGGCATTTAGGCATTTTCAAAGAATGCTTGGTCAAAGAGATGTATAGCAGCCTTATGCTGAGCTCTATTTAATTACTTCAGTCCTCATCTGTCACGTTAGCACTCTCCTGTCTCATTTCCAGTGCCCCCCAAAGCAACACTCTTGATGGATTATAGAAAATAAATCTAGTGTGGAAATACTGATAATTTGCTCAAGGTCAAAAAAAATGAGGCAAGAGTAATTTGCTGCTACTAAATTGCTAGATGTAGTGCTCTGGTTTACTGCTCTGTAAAAGGTGGGAGGAGAACTTGACAAGAGTCAAGACTCTTTAGAGAAATATGCAAATCAAAATGGCACCTTTCTAAACACTTTCACTCCACCAGTTAATCGAACAATGATCTACTTTTAAAAAATTTAGTTTAATTAAAAATTAAATGTATCACCATGATACAAATTTGTTCATGATGAGTTTCAGTCATACACTATTTCAACTCCTGTCCCTCCACTAGTATACATTTCCCTCCACCAATGTCCCCAGTTTCTGCAACGCACCCCTGACACCTCTGCCTGCCTTTATTGCAGGCACTTTCCTTCTCTCTCTTTGTCTTCCTTGGGGCATTATGCTTTTCAATACAGATACTGAAAGGTTATTATGTATATCCTTTTAACCTACTTTCAGCACTCAGTTCTTGTTCATGGTGATCATTGCCAAATACTATTGTTATAGAAGTACTTTCTCTATCCTAACTAACTTCCATCCCCACATTCTTGTGGTAGGATTCTTAGGACAGAAAATAGAGGGTCCAGGAGAACTGGTCCACTGTTGGGAGCTTGCAACACCTAGTTTTCAGAATGCTGAAAATGCCATCTAATTACATTAGACCATCACTCATCTGCAAACTTAACGTGGGGAATATATAAGTATGAATAAAACCACTGATAAAGCAACATTGCTGTCATATTCCCAATCTTCTCACAAAATCAAGTGATTTATAGTATGCTAAGATCATATCTTTCTCCATGCATGCTAACGACTGTATTTTGAAACCCAGTTAAAATTCTTGCAATAATTCAAACTGATAGCATTAACATTTGATCTTTGAACAAATCTAGTTAATGTGAAAGCACAAGAGAATGATTATCTCATTTTGGAAACAACAATAAAGATAATGCTGCTCAATAAGAAACTAAAACCAAGAGGCTTTAATGTTATATCCTGGTGCTTGACTTTTTATTAGCTAACTTTTTTGCTATAAAATGCATTAAAAATTCATCTATGGAGAATATACAGACAGAACTGTTACAAAGAGGGTACTTTGCTGAGTAAAGATCTTCATTTGATTGACTTATTCTTACCCTTATTCCCAGAAGTTGCTATTGAAGCCATCTACATTCATATCATTTTGCAATTAGGAGTCATATTCTAACTGTAAGAGTTGAAAAGTGCGAAGGACAGGAGAGTTCAGATGGCTGGAGTTTACAAGGGGCACGTGGAGGGGAAGGACTTGATCTCTGGTACTGCAGAGTATGGCCCGTTAGTCCCCAACAAATCTGGACAAGAGCATAACCACATTACTTGGCCCAAACATTGAAATGTTCAGCCACACAGGCAGGTGAGTTATTATTATGAACGGACCTGAGAACTATTTAGAATCTTCAAAAAAGAAAGAAAGAAAAAGAACTGATAGTGAGAAAGCAGAAACAGAAATATAAAATTATTTTGTTTAGCATATAATAAATATGTTAAATATAAAAAGATGCAGATCAATAATCTGGAATGTTTCCATTCAGGTTCCGTAGGAGAAGACATATGCATATATAGTTATATAAATATGTACATAATATATATGTATTTCATATGCCAAAAACAGTAACAATAATGGACTTCATTTCTAATGAATGAAGACATTACTAGAGCCTGCTTGAGCAAATATATGAACAGCAGGAAGACAAGTGACCAGTGATGTATATTTAAATAATTTATTGGGAACCTTTTTTAAGAGAAAGGAATTGTTGGAAACATGAGATTCAGAAGATGTTGAGTTGAAGTTTGATCTCATGGACAAATTTTAAAACAAAAATAATACCACAGGGGGCCAGAGCAATAGCACAGTGGGGTAGGGCATTTGCCTTGCACATGGCCTACCCAGGTTCAATCCTTGGCATCTGATTTGGTCATCTTAGCATTGTCAGAGGTAATTTCTGAGTGCAGAGTCAGGCGTAACACCTGAGCATCAGCAGGTGAGAGACAAAAGCGAAAACAATAAAAAAATGAAATAATGCCACAAATTTTTCACAATTAAAAGAAGGAAGAGACCAGAGCGATAGTCCAGAGGGTAAGGCATTTGCCTTGCATGCGGCTGCCCATGCCGCCCGGGTTTGATCCCGGCACCCCATATGGTCCCCGAGCACCGCCAGGAGTAATTCCTGAGTGCACAGCCAGGAGAAACCCCTGAGCATTGCCGGGTTTGACCCAAAAAAGCAAAAAAAAAAAAAAAAAAAAAAGGGAGCCAATCTTTTGCATTCAATGCTAGTCAGTCACTGGTATAGAACTGTTTGCAATGACAAAGGTGTGGAAACCAGTAACTTCAAAGACAAAGTAATTCTCATAATTCAAAAGAAAGCTCTCTAGCAAAGAGGATAGGTGTGACTGGTCAGGAGTCAACTTTAGGTTCATTTTATTCAAACTGGAGTTTTTCAGAGCTATTTGTTATAATTTTTTGGGAAAACTTTCTAAAAAGAGATTTACTATACAACTAACTACAAATCAATTTATACACTTGGTCTAGCTTTCCTGAGTGGCCTGCATGCAATGGCAGATCTTGGGGTTTTTCAGTCTTCATAAATCTGTAATTTTTTGTGTATATGGAATCCTACTGGTCAGATTAGATATCAATTTGATCTTTTTCTCTTACAAAGATATCTAACAGAGATATTCATAGTGACGTAGTACAAACAAGTTGTATGTCTCCAAGAGTTAGCTTCATTTTTGGTTATAATGGCTTTCTTGTTTTGGGCCTTTTGTAATGGGCAGCTATGGTTTCTCTAATAAAGTGGGTCAAGACATCATTTACAAGATAGAATGTGCTTTCAAGCAGGTGATGAAAATATCAATGAGAACAGTTGTGAAGAGAAACAGGATTTAAACATGATCTCAAGCTATCACAAAAAACTCAGCTAACATAACATACAAGATTAATCAATATTAATATATAAGGAATAAAAATTAAAATCATATACTCTCTATCTAATGCACTTAGAAGGATATAGCACATTGTGGTATTCTTATAAAGGGGAAAATAAGGAATGAATCATTTGAGTTTGTTAATAACAAAGTCTCAAGTGAATTAAAATATTTTTCCAAATTATTTACAGTTCTCATAACTTGTATTAAGATCATGCAAAAGAAGAAAATATTTAGATATTTTCACAAATTATGACAATGGAGAGACAATGGAGATAATAAAACACTGAACTGGATAATGGAAGACTAAAATGCACATCGAAGGAAAACAAGAATTTGAAGTAATTTTAGTTTTTTTTAATTAATGTGTTCTGTGAATAATAATTTTCTGATTTTGAGCATTATGCTATTATCATTTAGGAATGTGAGTGTCTTAATACCGTATGGTATAAAGATTAAGAGAAAGAGAGTAAACTTTTCTGGCAATGCTATCATAGTATATAGAACCTAAAACCGTTAATGTTGTTATAACTACCTTACTTGTCACTTGTCTTCCTGCTGTTCATTAATTTGTTCAAGCGGGTGCCAGTAACATCTCCATTTCGTTGGGAATCAGGTCCATTACTGTTACTGTTTTTGTCATATCAAATACGCCATGGGGTGTTTGCCAGTCTCTGCTGTGGCTCTGGGTTCATGCCAGGAGGCCCAATTTTATTCAATGTCAGACCATCAACCATCCAGGGCCCACAGGACTGAGTCCTTGCTGTAGATAAGTCTGTCTCCTGTCTGCCACCTGCTGATGCAGCCAGTCACTGCAACCACACCTGCAACCTCTAGGGCAGGACTTACTAAATAGTAATTATAATAATGAAGATGGCAACAAATATCTCAGAAAACTTAACTTCAAGTTAAAAGAGTACAAAGCATACATGTGAAAACTTAAATTTTTATGTAAATTTAAAAAAAAAATGTTTCCCCCAAAAGTAAAAATAAATTAAACTCAGAGAGATACCTGTTAAGCACTCAATTTTTCAAATTCCTCATTAAAAAATGTGGAGAGGAGATGAACAGACAATTCCATGAATTGGATACATACTGGTCCATAAGCATATTGAACAGTGCTCATCATCCCTTGTTATCAGGGAATCACACACCAAAACAACAATGAACTATGTAATCTTTTTTTTGTTTTGTTTTTTGGGTCACACCTGGCAATGCTTAGGGGTTTCTCCTGGCCCTGCACTCAGGAATTACTCCTGGCGGTGCTCGGGGACCATATGGAATGCCGGGGATCGAACCCGGGCCGGCATGGGCCGGCCGCTTGCAAGGCAAACACCCTACCCACTGGGCTATTGCTCCGGCCCCTGAACTATGTAATCTTATACCAGTTAGAATAACATATATCAAATTTATTGGAAACAACCAGTAACAGTGAGGTTGTGGTCAAAAAGCAACCTTTATTCACTGTTGATGAAAATGCTGACTGGTTCAGTATCTATGAAAAACTGGAGATTTCTTGAAAAACTAAGAGGAGCCTCAATGAAAGATAGAGAAGGTAGGTGTTTTCCAAGCAGTTGGCTTTCCATATGGTCCTTAGAGCCCCATCAGGAGTGATTCCTGAGTACAGAATCAGGAGTAAGATTTAAGCACCACTGAGTCCCAACCGATAGACAAAACACACACACACACACACACACACACACACACACACAAACACACAACTAGAAATAAAGCTTCCATGCTTCATCCATGCTGAAGAGGACTCTGTACTCTGTTTTTTTATTCATTCATTCATTCACTCATTCGTTCATTTGTTTGTGCATTCATTCGTTTGTTCGTTCATTCATTCATTCATTCATTCATTTATTAATTTTTAGACATTGTGATTTACAAAGTTATTTATAGTTGAGCTGTTTCAGGTTAAACATGCAGTTCTCTTTCTCTTTTCCTTCACAGCTCTATATTTTTCTTATTTCCTTCAAAATAAATAAAATTTGCTTCAAAAAAAAAGCCTCCCGTGTCTTATTTGATATGCCAAATACCAGTAACAATTATAGTCCTCATTCCCATGATTTGATGGAACGGTTTGATGCTCTTTATGTTCCTGGAGCAAGCAGATTCCCTTGGGCTCTACTAGCATGAGATAGGACATATGGAGATGTTACTGGTGCCCGCTCGAGCAAGTCAATGATGAACGGGAAGACAGTGATACAGTGACACAGGGATATGCTTCAAATGAAACTGTGGTTCCAGTCATTCTTACTTCTTGGTATCTGCTCCCAAAATAACAGAAAAATATGTGTAATTCTTGTAGCATTCAATTAAAAAGTACAAAAACACTAAAGAAAAAAAGAAGCTTAAATATTTATGATGATTATAGTGACAGTGTGTCAGGGTATGCTGCGTGCCCTGACAAAATCCGGGAGCAGGGTGTAGTGATCCCCTTCTGCCCCAGGGGGATCAGTGGCCTGTGGCTGGAGAAAGATGTGAGAATCCAGCAAAGTTTCAAAAAAGCTTTCCTCACACTTGTTCTGTTATGCAATGTAGTAACAGGAAAGCCCCAGACTTTAGATTCCTAGCTTGACCCCAGCCACTTGTAAATTTAGAATCCTAGACCAAGATGGCCGCTACCACATGTTAAGTCCCAACAGGGAGGAGAAGGAAATGAGGAGGCAGAGGTAGAAGTCAAAAAGGAAAGGCAAAGGCAAAAAGGCAAAATGGCAGAAAGGCAAAAGGCAAAAAGGTGCAGAAGAAAGCAGGCTATAGCAGTTTTAACTTTTCAGCCCAGAACAATGTAAAGCTGTTAGGGACAATCCCCCTCAGGCAACTTCTCCTAGGACCTCACCTGACCCCATTGAAATGCTAATATTGCAAGTCCTTGGTAGATGGGGGTGGGGGCAATCTGAGATGTACCTCAGAACACAAAGGCATGCAACTGTACCAATGGATATTCTACAGTCAAGTATATATTTCTCCAAGTCTTCACATTATTCTTATCTTTACTTCATTGTTGTTTTGTATATTAGCCTTTAGACTGATTAGAGAGTCATGCTTGCTTGCTTGGAGGCAACAGCATTTCTCTCTGGCTTAATCACTTTGAGGTCCAGCATGGTCAGGTAAATATACTGGTAAAATCTATCTAGTCCCACGATGAATGTGGTAGCATGAGAGAAAATATTTACACCAGCTAACATATAATACATGGTAAGATATACTGCCACATAAAGTCACAGATTCAAACTGATTCTTGCCCCAATCTACAAAGTGGCCGGCAGGATGCAGAGGCTCTGGGCAACAGCGCACTGTAACAACAGTGCAATATCCAGGATATCAAAACGACCCAAACAGCTAAAAGTAGACAAGAGGGAAGTTGAGAAGAATATTATTTAGCTAAAAGTAAAAATAAAATAATGCAGTAACTGCCACTTGGATGGAGTTACAGGTTATCATGCTAAACCAAAGGAAGAATAAACATCAGGTAATATCACTCTTCTATGATATATCTGAGTTAGTTATTTGGATAAATGAGATTTTCTAATTCCCTTAGAAATTCATGGCCTTTGAACATAAGTTCCACAATTCTATCATTATGCTTTTGTGAAAGCTTAACCATGGCTGTAGAAAGGATACACAGAGGTAGTGCATTTTAGGTTTCCCATGTGAAAGCTCTCTATATTCTAAGCACTTGTTATTTCTAGGTCACCAGCAAGACAGATAGCCCTCACAGTCCACTACGTAACCTAGAGGTATGCATTTAAAAGAAGTACTAGAAAAATAGCACTTAATTTGAAGGTTTAAAAATGACAAGTTACAATGAGTTGTATTTTGTAATCCCTTTGGTCTCATAAATTTAAGGGGAGGCATAGATCTCATTAATGACCTCTTCTCTAGTTTTGTTTTTGTTTGTTTGCTTGTTTCTACTTGGTTTTCTGTTTCTTGGACTATCCAGAAGGATGTTTCTTAGTTGTCTTACCCAGTTCCTGAAATTTCTTTTTGACTTTTAGATTTCTAGGTGAAAGAAACTGACAATGCAAAATCTAACCTGACATGAAATGTAAATGTTGGCCCACTTTCCTTTTTCATGTTGCTCCCTCAGTACTGATTTGTGTGAATGGGAACAGATGGCAATGCATTTCTTGTGAGGGGGAAAATTTTTTTTTATTTTGAAAATTCTCCCTTTCACTCAATAACATGTTTCTGTCAATAAACGTTTTATTTGCTTTATGTCATGACTTTGCTCCAGAATTATTTGATCAAGTATGCCCAATAAAAAAATCAGATATATAGTATTGTTCTGGAAGGAAAATAATAACATAAGTCATTTTGATAGAGACATACTAGTTGAAAAGTTGTATGTCTCATGCTTAACATCAGTTTAAGATTTGTTGTCAAGGACACATTTCAAAATAAACTGTGGAACATGTAAGAGAAGGAAGAGAGAGAGAGAGAGAGAGAGAGAGAGCGAGAGCGAGAGAGAAGAGATGGAGAACCTGCCATGGAGGCAGGCTAGGGGAGGGGGGAGGGTATCGGGGACATTGGTGGTGGGAGGTGGGCACTGGTGGAGGGATGGGTGCTGGAACACTGTATGGCTTTAAACTCAAACATGAACATTTTTGTAATTGTCAAAAATAAAAAAAAATATGATAATTTAATCTTTAATAAATAGAAACCAATGTGAAATGAAAATAAACAAACAAAAACAAAATAAACTGTGGAATTCTGTGGAATTAATATATACAATACTGCATTCAGCTATCATCTAAAAGCAGGCCTCGAAGAAAACTGAGGCATAAAGTACAGAAGAGACTTTTAGTACAAAGAAGGTATGCACGTGTCTGTCTACAACACTGATCCAGAGAGGGTTATTATTTGTAAAATGGTATACCGAAAATCAAGTCTAACCACTAAAATTCTCAAATAGACTAAGAAAATAAAATATTAACCTAAAAAAGAGAAACTTCTTTTGGAATAATAAAATTTTTTTATAGATGTAAAAAGGGAGAATTCAACTACTTCTATTTAAAATCTCCTCTTTGTGTATGCCTTCTCTTTGTCTGAAGAACAACATAAAGAAATGTCTTAAAGCATCCAGATATATAGGAGTCGTATCAGAGAAAGAAATTTGTTTTCTTCCTCCTCCTTCCATTCCTCTCTCCCTCATTTCTCCCTCACTCCCTTATATCTTCCTCCTCCTTCCTTCCTTCCTTCCTTCCTTCCTTCCTTCCTTCCTTCCTTCCTTCCTTCCTTCCTTCCTTCCTTCCTTCCTTCCTTCCTTCCTTCCTTCCTTCCTTCCTTCCTTCCTTCCTTCCTTCCTTCCTTCCTTCCTTCCTTCTTCCTTCCTTCCTTCCTTCTTCCTTCCTTCCTTCCTTCCTTCCTTCCTTCCTTCCTCCTCACTTCCTCCCTTCCTTATCCCTTCCTTCCATCTTCCTTTTTGATTTTCTTTGTTCCTTCCTCCACATATTTGAAGATCATAAAAAGCTCTTGAACAGAGCCATGGCATTAAAAAGCAATATCTCTTCTGTATTGTCTCGTTCTAACTTAGACACGGAAGTTACCACGACAAAAGAAAGTCCAGAGATAGAACCTCTTCCGTTTACCGTGGCCCACAGACGGTGTATTTCTGTAGTGCAGAAGCTGCTTCTCTTTCTCCTCTCCATGGACTTTACCTGCCATGCTGATCTCTTATTGTTTGTCTGTAAGGTAAGTCAGTTCCTGGGGGTGATTTTAATCTTCAACGTCACTGGAAGCGAGGAAGAATTAATGGGGAGATGGCACAGCGCGACCTCCCCCAGAGTAGCGCGGGGCAGCATTGTCTGCCTTTCCTTCCTCCCGAGGTCACCAGGGGTCTAGGGTGTCCTACGGGGAAAGTATTTTGAATCAATGAGGTGTTTCTGTTTGTGTGTGTTGGTGGTTTATTTCTGGTGATGTCAGGGATCGCGCATCACTCCTGCTACCCAGAGAGTTTTAAAACAGTTTGCCGGAGGCCTGAGCGATAATCCAGCAGGTAGGGCCTTTGCCTTGCGCGTCCAGCGGATGCCGGCCAGGGTTTGATCCCTGGCATCCCATATGGTCCTCCAAGCACCGCCAGGAGTGATTCCTGAGTGCAGAGCCAGGAGAAACCCCTGAGCATCGCCCGGTATGACCCAAAAATAAAACTGACACATAAAGTTATATCTTTAAATCTAGCATTTATTAAATATGCTGGATTTAAAGGTGACTACAAGAGTATCCCACCTGCACTGCAGAGCCTGGCAAGCTACCGTGTCGTATCTGATATGCCAAATACCAGTAACTATTATAGACCTCATTCCCATGACCTGATGGAATGTTTTTTTTTTAAGTATTTTATTATACCACCGTGAGATATACAAATAAAAAGATATACAATTAAAAAGTTCATGTTTGGGTTTTGGTCATACAGTGTTTCAGCATCCGTCCCTCCACCAGTGCCCATCTCCCACCAACAATATCCCGGTTCCCTCCCCCTTCCCCAGCCCTGCTCCATGGCAGGTTCTTTATTTCTTTCCCTTTCTCTCTCTTTCTCTTTTCCTTCCCTTCCAGACTATGGATTACAGAACATACATTAAAAGGTTGTCATGTGAATCCTTTTGCCTCTATTTAATGCTCAGTTCTAGGTTGGCATTAGTACCCTCGACTATTATTAGCACCCTGTTCCATTTTCTGTCTTACCTAACCTCTGACTCCCACACGTTTGTGATAATTTCCACCTTTGACAAGACCTCCTGATATATGTTTCACTTGACCTTGGATATTGGTATCATAATATGTACATATATATTTATGCCATGCAAATAAATGTAGTCATTCTGTATCTGCTCTCTCTCCTTCTGGCTAATTTCGCTCACATAATCTTATCCATGTCCATCCATTTATAGGCAAATTTTATAACTTCATTTTTCCTAACAGCTGCATAGTATTCCATTGTGTAGATGTACCAAAGCTTCTTTATCCAGTCATCGATTTTCGGGCACTCTGGTTGCTTCCAGATTCTGGCTATTGTGAATAATGCTGCTATGAACATAAAAGTAGGGATGGTGTTTCCGCTGTGTATTTTTTGGTTTCCCAGAGTAGATTCCCAGGAGTGGTATGGCTGGGTCAAATGGGAGATCAAGTTCTAGTCTTTGGAGGAAAGTCCATATTGTTTTATAGAAAGTCTGTACCAGCCGGCATTCCCACCAACAATGGATGAGTGTCCCCTTTTCCCCACATCCACGCCAGCACTTGTTGTTCTTGCTCTTTTGAATATGTGCCAGTCTCTGTGGTGTAAAGTGGTATCTCATTGTTGTTTTGATTTGCATCTCTCTGATGATTAGTGATGATGAGCATTTTTTCATATGTTTTTTTGGCCATTTGAATTTCTTCCTTGCTGAAGTTTCTGTTCATTTCTTCTCCCCATTTTTTGATGGGATTGTTTGTTTTCTTCTTGTAAAGTTCTACCAGTGCCTGATATATCCTGGATATTAACCCCATATCAGATGGGTATTGGGTGAATATTCTTTCCCATTCTGTGGACTGCTTTTGTATCTTAGTCGCTGTTTCTTTTGAGGTGCAGAAGCTTTTTAGTTTCATGTAGTCCCATATGTTTATCTTTTCTTCTAGTTGCTTTGTTAGTGATGTTTCACCTTTGAAGATGCCTTTAGCTTCAATGTCGTGAGAGTCTAGAAGAAATGGATCAATTCCTGAAGTCCTATAACCTCCCATGGCTGAAACAAGAAGACCTCCAATACCTGAATAAACCCATCACCATCGAGGAAATAGAAACAGTAATTAAAAGTCTGCCCAAACACAAAAGCCCAGGTCCAGACGGATTCCCTAGTGAACTCTACCAAACCTTTAAGGAGGACCTACTGCCAGTCCTTTTCAAGCTCTTCCAGGAAATAGAAGAAACAGAAACACTCCCAAACAGCTTCTACGAGGCACATATCACCCTGGTACCCAAAGCAGGGAGAGACAACACAAAGAAAGAAAACTACAGACAAATATCCCTGATGAACACAGATGCTAAGATCTTCAACAAAATACTAGCAAACAGAATCCAAAGACTCATCAAGAAGATTATACATCATGATCAAGTAGGATTCATCCCAGGAATGCAAGGATGGTTCAACATTCACAAGTCAATCAACATAATACATCATATCAATAAAAGAAAAAATAAAAACCATATGATCCTTTCAATAGACGCAGAAAAAGCATTTGACAAGATCCAGCACCCGTTCATGATTAAAACGCTCCAGAAAATGGGAATTGAAGGGACTTTCCTCAAGATAGTTACAGCCATCTACCAAAAGCCCACAGCGAGCATCATTCTAAATGGGGAAAAGTTGAAAGCCTTCCCCCTGAGATCAGGGACAAGACAAGGTTGCCCCCTCTCACCTCTTTTATTCAATATAGTACTGGAAGTACTTGCCATAGCAATCAGAGAAGAAAAGGACATCAAGGGCATCCAGATAGGCAAGGAAGAAGTCAAGCTATCATTATTTGCAGATGACATGATATTATACCTAGAGAACCCTAAACTCTCTACCAAAAAACTCCTAGAAACAATAGACACATATAGTAGAGTGGCAGGATACAAAATCAACACCCAAAAGTCAGTGGCTTTCCTATATACAAATAACGAAACAGAAGAAAGGGATATTAAGGAAAGTATTCCATTTACAATTGTGCCACAGAAAATCAAATACCTAGGAATCAACTTACCCAAGTATGTAAAGGACCTGTACAAAGAAAACGACAAGACACTGCTCCAAGAGATAAAAGAGGACACAAGGAAATGGAAACACATTCCCTGTTCATGGATGGGGAGAATCAACATTGTCAAAATGGTAATACTCCCTAGAGCTCTGTACAGATTCAATGCAGTCCCTATAAGGATACCGATGACATTCTTCAAAGAAATTGACCAAACGCTCCTGAAATTTGTATGGAACAATAAACCCCCCAAGGATAGCTAAAGCAATCCTCGGGAAAAAGAAGATGGGAGGCATCACCTTTCCCAACTTCAAACTGTACTACAAGGCAGTAGTAATTAAAACAGCATGGTATTGGAATAAAAACAGACCTGTGGACCTATGGAATAGAATTGAGTATCCTGACACCCAACCTCAAACACATGATCATTTAATCTTTGATAAAGGTGCAATGAGTCTAAAATGGAGTAAGGAAAGCCTCTTCAACAAGTAGTGTTGGGAAAACTGGGCAGCAACATGTAAAAAATGAATTTGGACCTGTGTCTAACACCATGCACAAAAATCAGATCAAAATGGATTAAAGATCTCAATATCAGACTTGAATCCATAAAGTACATTGATGGAATGTTTTGAGGCTCTTTATGTTCCTGGAGCAAGCAGGTGCCCTGGGGCTCTACTTGCATGAGCCAGGTCATATGGAGATGTTACTGGTGCCCGCTCGAGCAAATCGATGATGAACAGGAAGACAGTGATTGTTGTGTATAGTAGACATTGGTACTAGATGACTTACGTATTTTAAGTTACTTTCGATCATAGTGGAAACTGAATTGTCCTTCCAGACAATTTAAACAGTGTTTGCAAAATGAACAGTCAGAACTGAATTTTTTGGAATAGTGATTCAAAATTAAATTTCCAAAACATTTTCTGTCTGTCTAATAACTGAAACTTGGCATCGGAATTATAACAATCAAATAAGATGACTGACCCAAGTATCTCATGTCATCAGTTTAAATGCTCATTCTAACATGGTCTTGTTTAGTAAACCTGAATACTAGGGTGAATTATTAGAATAAACATTGCTCATATAAAGAATAGGGTGATATTTTGTTCTTTTTTAAAAATGTGTCTTATTATTCTACAATAATATAAAATATTTGGAGCATTTTAAAATTTCCTTAAATTCGATTTTTTATTTTAAAATATTTCCCTTTCTGCTGCGTCATTTTTGTGGAACAATCTGATGACAGTCTGGCAGGGTTTCCATTATAGTTTAAATATGCATTTATCTCTTGTTCTGACATTTTTATTTTTTATGCCTCACTTTTTTAAAATTTAACAATGATGTGTTTTGGTATATGTAGTTTTTCACTAAAGATTTGGATACTGGGCTATGGGAATTTGTCCCTGCAGTAGGGGGCCTTTCTGGCACATATAATATGGTCATGAGATTGATCACTGAGATCACCTCACACCACTGCTGAATATGATCCTGGACTCTTCCTGTGTAATTCCCAGTACCACCACAAAGTCATCCAAGCGCACACCTCAACCAAATGTGCAATACCCAAGCACCATAGCAATGACTATCACAATTAAAGAAAGGAGAGATATGGTTATATTTTTCCCTTGCCATACTCCTGAGGCTAATTCTTTCAGCATATTGCAGTATTTTAGGTACATTTCATTTATCCTCTGGGTTTCTCCTTTTTACCCCTCACCTCTTGTATACCTGTCACCCAGGTGCTAGGATTTATTGGCTGTTCTATGGTTTTAAGGTGACATAGGTTGCATGAACTATTGAGTGAAGTGTTTTGAGGGGACTTTTCCTTAATGCAATCTATTCCAATTTATTATATGGATTTGATATCATCCCTTCATCAGTTGATTGTCATTTCAGTTGTTTTCCGATCCTGAATGATTGTAAATTAAGCTTCAATGAACAATCTGTGAGTATGCCTTTGTGTGTTAGTGATTATGTGTTTCATGAGAAATACTAAAATGTTGAATAACTATTATATGGTATTTTGAGTTTTAATTTTTTGGAGGAGTCACTTTGCTGTTTTTATTTTTATAATGATGTTACCAGCTTTCATTAAAATAAAGTGTATAGATTTTATAGAAGTGTAAAGCCAGAGGAAATAGGACAATGGGTTAGGTACTTTTCTTCACTTTGCTGACTGGGACCTGATCCCCAGGCACTGCCAGGACTGATACCTGAGAACAAATACAGGAGTCAATCCAAACACAGTTGGCATGCCCATACCCCCACACATATAATGAAAAAATAATATGTGTTCTCTTTGATCTATTTCTGTTTTATAACTTGCTATTTCTCACTGTTTTAAACTAGTCATTTTCATAGGTGGGAGATGGTATCTCTTTGCTTTAATATAAGAACAAAAGATGAACACATGTTTTCATGGATACTTTCTATCTGTTAGAAGCCGCTTTAGAAATCCAATATGTGTTTTTTTGGGCCTCATTCACATTTCCTAACTCTTTATTTGTGGCTCTGTTTAACCACATATGCTCAAGTTCTCTACTGATAAATGTAGGTTTTTGTGAGGATTTAATGTGATAATTAAAAATCCTTAAGATGCCTGACTAGTACATACTTTATAAATTACATAAAATGAAATCTATAAACCTGCAAATATAGACATGTCACTATACAAATGTATGTTATCATTTTAGAATTTGTTCATAACTTTATATTTCTTTGTTGCAAAATATATTTTGTTAGCAAATTCTTTTGGAAAATTTTCAAAGAAACCCCCCAAAATTATGCTTACAATTGAAATTATATTGAAATAAGTAAAACTCTGGTTAGGCATGTTGACGTGTTAGGCAGAAAATGTTATTTTCGTAGGTAGTCACTCTATTGTTCAACTACCAGAGTTAGCAAACTATTTTATAGACTATCTTTTTTTGCTATTTGTGACCAGATAAAGAGCTATTTTTCCATTTAAGTTTGCTTTACCTCATCTCATGATGACATATTTTTGAGTATTTGGCTTATTGTTATAATTCTAGAAAATGTTTAATTTCCATTGCTTTAAAATCCATACTTTCCTGAGCATATTAATTCTACTAATAATGAGTATTTGATTAGTATCTGGTGATTTTTCAACTAATTTCTTTTTCAATTGACTTTAGTATCTGATTTTATTTCATTGTTATTATCATCACTTTAGAATATTATGAAAGGTATGTGGTAATTACTTTATCTCTGCTAAGATGTCAGACAATGGATTTAGACCACCTGAATTTGAACTCCATATTTTCCATTTACAACTGTGAAGTCATAAGCATGTTATTAACTTCTTTCCCTGTTTCCTCGCTTGTAAAACAAATATAATCTTATCATTTCTTATGTAAACCATGAGATATTACACAACAGTTACATAGAGCTGTCTTGAACTAGAAAATTCACTATCATTCTTTAAAATGGACTCTCCCCATAATAAATACCTGAATTTATATATTGCCACATGCATTGATGTAATTGTACAGCTATGTGCACACACTTACATAGTTCTATGCATGGCTATTTTTGTGTGTCTAAGATTTCTTCATTTATTATGAATTATCCTCCTTTAAGGAGGTCTCCCAGGTTCTGTTTGCTCATAAACACCATAGGTGGATTCTCCTTAGCTGCCTTCACAAGCCACCTGCCACAGTGAGAATTCTGCTCTGTGTCAGACCTTGGTAGCTCTTTGTTGTCTCCAGGTACTGACACTTTCTGGAATTTTCATCTTTAATGTGGGGTATATTTGTTAGTCTAAAAGTATTTCTCAACTCACTATTTGCTTGTCTTACTAAGGATAGTAATTATTCCAGGTTAATATGCAGGATTACCCCCGACCCCCCAACTCAACTCCTGCCATACTTTGATTTCCTACTAGTAAATCGAAATTTAAACCTGCACCTGGAGAAGCGCAGACAGCAGCTGCCTAAACACCTCCGGTGCAGTCTTTCTTCCCGCTGCTCCCTTCCTCTTTTTGAAGTTTAATTTGGACTTTAACTTGAGTTTTGATGGTGAAAATGTATCTTGATATGATGAACATTATAAACTAGTTTCAGGTTCTTGGAGAAGCTATCTTCATTAATTTTCAGTGATATTTTTCAAGATACTACATGATTTTGAACATTTTTTCTGGATACATTTACAATATATAGTTCACAAATATAGTTTCTGTTTTACAAAAATCATTCCTGGCTCCCATGCTTTAACTCAACACTTTTGTATAGACTCTGATATCCTTAACTTTTATTATGGTAAATACATATGACTAAATTCATCATCTTAAACATCTTAATAGTATACATGATATTAAGCACACTTACATAGTTTCTCAACAATCACAGCAATGTATTCTTTTTAACTCTTTTCATATTACAGGTAGAAATTCTCTATCCCTTAAGTAACATTCCCCTTTATCCCCTTCCCCCAATCCCTGGTAACCTCCACTATTCTGATTTCTGGTTGTGAGTCTGACTATTCCAACTATCTACTAAACTAAATGATTGCTAATGGAAATTTCTAAGTATAATCATTAGTTTGATTACAATTACTAATTGTAATCATTTAGTTTATATCTTTGTAACTAACTTATTTCACTTAGCATAGGTCCAGAGGTTTCTTTCGTGTTGTAATATGTTGAAGAATTTCAGTCTTAAATACACTGCATGTATAGGAAAGGCCATACTAGTGTGTATATATTATTATATAATATATATTTCATAATATATTTATACATCATTATATTTCATAATATGCATTATAAAATATTACATGTTATATGTAATATTATATTACACGTAATATGCATTACATTTTATATTTATATCTCAAATTTAACTTATTGCTCACTTGCTGATGAACTCTTGTGCCCAATCCAAGTTTCAATCACAAATAATTCTGTAGACATCATTGCATAGAGCTCTTCAGACTTTCATTCAATTCTCTAAATTTGCAGCCAAAAGTGGAATTGATATACAGTAATTCTAATTTTTGAGGAATTAAAATACTTTCTATATAGACTATAGGAAGCTCTGAAAAATATGAAATGGTCTAGCGTTAATAAATTTGGTATACATCTAGTTGAAAATGTCAAAAATTTTAAAAGAGACAATCTACCAGAACTTACTGAAGAAAAAATGTTTTAAATAGTTCCATATTTATTAAAGAAATTAATTTTCATTTTAAAACTTTACCAAATAGATGATAAGTATACATATTTCTCATGAGAATGCATATTACATTTTTTAAATATACAAATAAAACACAAACATATGGTTGTGTGTATTTTCATAAAGGACAGAGAAAGTGAACATATTGTAAAATATAATATGAAGAAATGAAGAATAGTAAGAAAATCAAGGGTTTTATCTCTGTATTGCTTCAAAATTATGCATGTACAGATAAGTTTCTATTGATTTAATATGTAAATTTCTTTATAACAAAACATTCAGGGGACTTCATTTGTCATTTCTGACAGGAGAAAAATTTACTTTCTCATGTTTGTTCAAATTCTACTTTATCCAAGACTCTATGCATAATGCAGAGAATACAGAAATTATTAGTAAAGATATGGTATCAGTCTCAGTGATCCTTAATGTAATAAAAGAAGACAGACACTAAGAAATTAATCCTATGTCTACAACCACAGTTCTAATTGGAATATGTAGTCACTAGAGCAAGGGTGTTCTCCTTCAGTATGATAGTTAAACTGCCTATCTTAAACTGCCACAAGGTTAATCAGATTTAATGCATGTGATGAATGAATGGGTAAGAATAAATAATATCTGTGGTATTGATAAGCACATAGAGAAAGTGAACAATTTGATTTGAGCATCTGGGAGGAAAAGATTAAGGGATGCATACAGGATATTCCTTTTCCAGGTTGTAAAGTTCATGACTGCCAAGGAATATATACAGGAGACTATAATCAAGTCAAATTGCAATAGGAAAAAGTATGAGTTATATGGTATGATTAAGAATAGAAGTTACTAAACTTAATTCCTGCTCCTTACAGGAAGAAGAGATAGTTATCTCTTCTCTCTTCTTACAGAGAGAAGAGATCGTTTTATTTGGAATTAAGATAAAAAAAAAAGGACAATGGTATACTTTGTCACAATAAACTGAAATTAAGAAGATCAGAGAGGACATAGGAAGAGTACTCTGAGGCAAAGTAATACTTATTTATCTGCTTGAATATGGATGCTAACAAATATATAAGTAGAGTTCGGGAAATAGTATAATGGATAGGGCAAATGACTCGCATAGATAAGCCTAGGTTCAATTCCTGCTACCCATAGGGTCCCACCAGGGATGATGTCTTAGCGAAGAATAAGGAATAGACTTTGAATTCTGCCAGTGTGCTCCCAAGAACAAATAATAATATACAGACATAATCACACATGAATACCATAATTGTTGGTTGTGTTTTATTTTATTTTATTTTTCTCTATGAAGTAGGACTATGGTAGTAGATGAAATAAACCAAGACCCTTTAAGATAGATGAATACTGCAATAGTTTGAGTTTGAGTTAGACTGCTTGTAGAAAATGAATGAACTTGTTACTGTATTAATTGTATGATGCTGAGTCTTAAAAAAGGTGTGACAAAAATAAAAAACACTGGGGCCGGAGTGATAGTCCAGTGGGTAGAGTGTTCGTGTTGCACGCACTGGCCTGTGCCAGCACTGATTTGATCCCTGGCATCCCATATGGTCCCCCCGAGCACCACCAGGAGTGATTCCTGAGTGCAGAGCCAGGAGAAACCCCTGAGCAATGCCGGGTGTGACCCAAAAAAAGCAATAAATAGATAAATAAATAACACAAATCAACTTGCTTATAGTCTCACCTTGTTTCCTTATGAAGAAACAGCAATATGTTGCCTTTCTAAACCTTTGTCTTTTGTGACAAATGACTTAAACCCTTTTATGGAACTGGAAATTGTTTTGAACAAAAAACTAACTTTCCAAAATACTAAGGAATTTACAAATATTCATATTCACTCATCATAAGGAATTCTACCCTTTTCCAAATGGTAGCATATTTTCAGAATGATAAGTAATTAAAGATCAAATTAAACTGACTTCAGACTTTCAGGTTGTGAAACAACATTGAGAAATCTTGTTGATCTGTGTTTCTCTTCCTTTCAAAGTAAACGGTTGACTCAACTACAGCCTTTCTTCTTCTATTTGATTAGGGATACTATTTCAAGAATAAAAAAAAATCTTCACTCAAATTTCTGAAAAAAAATTATGAATCTAGACACATAAGTACAATTATCTCACAAAATCTGATTTATTTTCTATAACTCAACCTCTTACAACAGAACCCCCATTGCACAACTTATGGGAAATTTAATCTCATAAGCATTTAAGACCTTGTGGTTATACTACAGTTTCAGTTCCTGTGTACCAGAATAGTACACAGACTGGAGAATGGAAGAGTGCAGAATACTGTGATGGAAAAGGGACAAATCTGCTCTTTTGGTCATTAGTCTACACCAATTTTTCTGGAGCTTCCATTATCCCCATCTGCCTTGTTCCCTTTGGATCAAGGGATTTTCTGATATTATGAGCCATGATTCTGGCACAGACTTTTCTTTTTTACCACATGGCATGTGGATCCATCTGCCTACGGCTTCACAGCTATTTCTCTCTTTGGTCTTGGGGTCTTGCCAGCAGCATTGTAGTGTAGTATTTTCCCTTGTTTGGGGGACACATAGACTTATATTTATCTTGCCATTACTAACACTAATCCAGTCATTGACCTCTCTATAATGATGTTTAGCATATGAGTGAGTGATATCTTTAATGACTAGTTTATTTCAAACTAATCCATTGAAAATTTCATTATTTGTCAAAAGTTTAGATATTTTTCAAACTAAGACCCAGTAATAGCTTTGTGGGGAAAAAACTCAAATATTCATAGTGTGTGGTTATACTTCACGTATCATAGTTATTTCTTCTCTTATACTACCACTAAATTGCAAAATTTGACTTTGTCTTCCATATATCTTTTCTTTAGAGATGGAGAAAACTTATACCATACACCTCTAGAATCGAACTCAGTTTTTGTTTGTGTGATTTTGTGGTGCCAGAGATCAAACACAGAGTCTTCTATACTCAAAGCAAGTGCTCTACCACAGAACTACATCAACTTCCTTCAAATTCAACTTTATTTAATGAAAGTTTATGGAACACTTACTGTTAGACACTTTGACTAATACAGCATGGAAAAAATAATATTCTCTTCCTAGAGGAGTGTGTAGTCTAGTGAATAAGGAAGATTAATATTAGAGAAACATTATTAATATTGGAACATTAATATTAGAGAACAAAAAATAAAAATATGCCCATAAAAGTCATAAAAAGAGTTTTACGAGGTTTTGAGAAAACAGTTAATTTTAATCACAGAATTATAGAAAAAAATTAGGAATCATGCTTCATAGCCTACCAGTGACTCAAATGTTTGTACTTCCTGGATATTTTCTGTGCTCACTGGACAATTTGAAATGGGTCACAGAGGTAGTTCCTCAGTGTCTCTTATACCTCTGATCTAGACCAGATATGTCCTTTGGAGAGTTCAGAACCTTATGCTTTGGTTTCATTCGGTTTTGGTTAAAAGATTGTTCATCTACATCTTTGTTCACAGTCTGTGCCTTTTCCCAACTACCATCCACTTATTTAAGGTCTGTTCACTTCAAGTCAGACATTTTCTTATCTACTTACTTTATAATGGTAGTAGTGGTTATGACGTTTGCTATCCTTTTCTTTGTGTATATGCCTGTGTGTTTTTATTTATCTCCCTTTTTCTACCACTTGGAAGACTGGCCTGAAATTCTGAAAGGTGTTTTTTTTTTTTTTTGTATGTGATATGTGTATGTGCCCAGCCGCTCACGAGGCACCCGAGAGGGATGGCGGGTTCCTAGCCCTGGCCCGCCACCCCAGCAGGGCCTCACAACAAGCCAGACGACCTCCTCCACTCCATGAGGGCCGCCATCTTCCACATCGGACTTCCCTCTCGTCAGAACTCCACCCAGCAGCAGATGAGACTATCACAGCCAGGCTCACCACGGCAGCTTGCTGCCACTCGGTTCATCAATAAATGCTGTATTTAGAGGTGACTACAAGAGTATGCCACCCACACGGCAAGCCTGGCAAGCTGCCCGTGTTGTATTTGATATGCCAAATACCAGTAACAATTATATTAGGTCATTCCCTATGACCTAATATAATTGTCTGAGGCTCTTTATGTTCCTGGAGTAAGCAGATGTGCTTGGGCTCTACTAGCATGAGACAGGACATATGGAGATATTACTGGTGCCCACTCGAGCAAATAGATGATGAACAGGAAGATAGTGATAGTGATAGTGATGTAATATTTTAGCTAGATAAACTATTTCTGATGATACTCAAAAATCAGAAACTTTAGGAAACTGAAATTGCCAATATGGCAGGAAAGGATAATAGAATTTCTTTTCCTTAAAAACAAAAGGCTAAAAGCTGAATTGTATATTAGAAAGTGAAAGAAAGCACTCTAGAGAGGCGATATATTGTATGATTCCAACACTATGTCCTTCTGGGAAATGTTGAAACCACTGAAACAGTAAAAGAATCAGTAGTTGCCCGGAGTTCAGGAAGAAAATTAAGAAAGAGAACATAAGATTTTTAGGGTAGTAGAAATACTCTTAATAAAACATTATAATGAATATCACATTATTATAAAGAAAGAGAACATATACATATTTTTTTGCATTTTGGGGTCACACCCGGAGATTCTCAGGGGTTTCTCCTTGCTCTGCACTCAGGAATTACTCCTGAAGGTGCTTGGGGACCATATGGGATGCCGGGGATCAAAGGCGGTCAGGCATGGGCTGGCTACATGCAAAGCAAATGCCCTACCTACTGGATTATCGCTCTGACCCCAGAACATAGAATTTTTAGGGTAGTAGAAATACTCTGTACAAACTATATGATGAATTATCACAGCAAAACTATTATGATGAATATAATTTTTTATACAGAGAAGAAAATACTCTTATAAAACTATAACGATGAATAGCATTATATATAAAGCTATAATGATGAATATTGCATTAGTCGCTAAGAGTGAATTCTGAGATACACTCGACTTCAGGGATTCAAGTGTATCTATGTACATTCTTCAGCTTTAATAAATATAACTCACTGGTGTGAATTGTTGATAATGGGGAAACTATTATGTCTCTGAGCAGGGGGATAATGGAAATCTGTACTTGCTACTCAACTTCATTGTGACTCTAAAAATGCAATAAAAGTAATCTATTCAAAAAGTTCCCGAAACAAAATGGCATGATTATTTCCTCTATTCTAATCTCCGCCTTTATTATTTGTTTGCCTTTTAGTAAGGGAAATTGTCTTTTACTTAACAGAACATAAGTAGTAAGTCAATATTTTGTTATTCTTGCATAGCTTTTTTAAAAGAGTTACTATATTTTTTCTCTCTAACAAAATGTCTTGATGTATATTTCAAACAGTGTGGCACAGATAAGAAAGATCAAAGAGAAAAGAAAAAATCAATATAGGACCTTATTTCTGATTGTTGTGAACAATTTCCATTTTTCTTATGTGCTTTATTGCTCAAAGAAAGCTCTGATAGCATACAAGGCTGATTTGGCACCAAACAAAATGTGTTCAGGATGCTGGCCGATGATAGTCTGTCCTGGCCAATCACCATGGTAACCTCTAAAAGCAAAGATTATGTCTGATTAGGTTGCCCTTCTCAGAAAGAATTGACCAGGAGAAAAATCTTTTGAAAAGTTTTTAATGGATGGTAGGAGCGCCTCACAGTAATCTTGCACAGCGAGATTACTGTGAATCTTTAAATAAGAGTGACTCAGATTCTTTCTAGAACCTTCCAATAGCATCTTCCCCTTGATGAAAATGTACTTCAATTCAGTTCTTTTTATAAACTCTCTCTATACCCATAATCAATTCTAGTTATTTGCGATTGCTCGTTGAATGGCTACTCCATATTCTTAAATAAAAATAATAATCAAAGAAGTAAAATGTCATCAACTCTAAAGAAGTTATGAAGGAAGCCAAAACCCAATCCTGACTGTCCTACAATGATCTGGAAGACAGACATACAGTGGTGGTAAAGAGGGGAGTGGGGAAATACTGAAGAATTGAAGAATCAAGATATTTTATTATGTATCTATTGTTTTCGTGGGAAGCTCTAATAGTCTCTGCATTGAAGAAATAAAATTAAAATCCCTTGGGGAGAAAGCAAATGTACAGTAGCTAAAGCATTTGTCTTGTTGCTGCTGCCCTGGACTTGATCCCTGCACCTCATATGGTCCGTACCCAGGCATGAATTGTCCCTAATCATGGAGTCAGGAATAAATCCTGAGCACAGCTTCATGTGGTCCAAAACAAACAAGCAAAAAGCCTTTTAAAACTGGCTTCGGTGTTTTCCTTGTCTTTATTGCCCGTAAAGGACAATGTGTATCGATTATTCTGTTCTTTTGTATTTTGTCTCCTAAATAATATGATAATTAAGATATTTTATTGGAGACTGAATAATGTAAAGAGGAGCAGTGGGACGAGTAAATGAAGGTTTAACTTCTTATTAAACTGATGTGGACTCTTTATGGTCAACTTGAGAGAAATCACATAAAACCTGCAAAATTTTCCCAAAACTGTGTGCTTTGTAAACTTAAACTTTGGAATTGTGTGGCATAAAATGTTATTGAAATACTGGAGAATAGTTCAGCTTCCCTTATATGTGACTGACTCAATGTTGATCCTGAAGAGAGTTTGCAGATGACCACCGGGCTTGAACCAGTGTGGTGTGGCAGAAAACAAATCAAACCAAAATGCTATTCAATCATGTTTGCATGGTAAACAAAGGGATCATTCATTCAGCTTTTTACAAAATCTTCACACTTTAGTGAACTGAAAGAGTCAAAATTCATGTTCTCTCTTTATTGTAAGTAACTACTTTTTTGTTCTGACCATATGCATTTTATCAGGGGCTATTAAGTATTTGATTTATTTGGCTACTTACAAACCTATTTTTTTGTTTGCATTTATTTTATTTATTTTTTTTTAACATTTTATTATAGCACCGTGAGATATACAATTACAACGTTGTTCACGCTTGGAAGTTTCGGTCACACAGTGTTCCAGCACCCCGCCCTCCACCACTGCCCATCACCCACCACCCATGTCCCCAATTCCCTCCTGCCTCCCCACGTCCTGCCGAAATGGCAGGTTCTTTATCTCCTCTCTCTCTCCCCTCTCTCTCTCCTCCTTCTCCCTACACATTGTGGGTTGCACTCAATACACTTAGAAGCCATCATTTGCGTTTTTTTGTCTGTATTTAATGCTCAGTTCTATGTTGGTATCAGACCTTTTGACATTTATTCACACACGTTCCCTTCTCTATCTTACCTAACCTCTGACTCCAACGCGCTTGTGGCAATTACCACCTTTGGTAAGATCACCTGGTATATTTATGTCATGCAAATAAATGCAGTCATTCCATGTCTCTCTCTTTCCTTCTGACTAATTTCACTCAACATGATTCTTTCCATGTCCATCCATTTATAGGCAAATTTCATAACTTCATTTTCCCTGACAGTTGCATAGTATTCCATTGTGTAGATGTACCAATTTTCGTTATCCAGTCATCAGTTCTCGGGCATACTGGTTGTTTCCAGGTTCTGGCTATTGTGAATAGTGCTGCTATGAAAATAAAAGTGCGGATTGTGTTTCCGCTGTGTGTTTTTGGCTTCCCAGGGTATATTCCCAGGAGTGGTATGGCTGGGTCAAAGGGGAGCTCAATTTCTAGTCTTTGGAGGAATGTCCATATTGTTTTCCAGAATGGTTGTACAAGTCGACATTCCTACCAACAATGTATGAGAATCCCCTTTCCCCGCATCCACGCCAGCACTTGTTGCTTTTTACCCTTTTGGATATGGGCCATTCTCTGTGGTGTGAGGTGATATCTCATTGTTGTTTTGATTTGCATCTCTCTGATGATTAGTGATGATGAGCATTTTTTCATATGCCTTTTGTCCATTCGTATTTCTTCCTTGTCAAAGTTTCTGTTCATCTCTTCTCCCCCATTTTCTAATGGGGTTGGCTGTTTTTTTCTTATATAGCTGTACCAGTGCCTGATATATCCTGGATATTAACCCCTTATCAGATGGGTATTGGGTGAATATTCTTTCCCATTCTGTGGACTGTCTTTCTATCTTGGTCACTGTTTCTTTCGAGGTGCAGAAGCTCTTCAGTTTCATGTAGTACCATATGTTCATATTTTCTTCTAGTTGCTTTGTTAATGGTGTTTCACCTTTGAAGATGTCTTTAGCTTCAATGACGTTGAAGGTTTTTTCCTATATTTTCTTCAAAGTACTTTTATGGAATCAGGTCTGATATTGAGATCTTTAATCCATTTAGATCTGATTTTTGTGCAAGGTGTTAGACACAGGTCCAAATTCATTTTTTCACATGTAGCTGTCCAGTTTTCCCAGCACCACTTGTTGAAGAGGCTTTTCTTACTCCAGTTTGGACTCTTTGCACCTTTATCAAAGATTAACTGATCATGTGTTTGAGGATGTGTGTCAGGATACTCAACTCTATTCCATAGGTCCACAGGTCTGTTTTTATTCCAGTACCACGCTGTTTTAATTACTGCTGCTTTGTAGTACAGTTTGAGGTTGGGAAAGGTGATGCCTCCCATCTTCTTCTTCCCAAGGATTGCTTTAGCTATCTGTGGGGGCTTATTATTCCATACGAATTTCAGGAGTGTTTGGTCAATTTCTTTAAAGAATGTCATGGGAATCCTTATAGGAACCGAATTGAATCTGTACAAAGCTCTAGGGAGTATTACCATCTTGACAATGTTAATTCTCCCCATCCATGAGCAGGGAATGTGTGCGCTTCCCTTGTTGGTCTTTTTCTAATATTTTCAGCTGTGAGGTCAGGTCATTTATATGGGCCCTTTCTTCTTCCTGATGAATGCTTGCAGAGCTATGAACTTTTCTCTTAACACAGCTTTTGCTGTGTACCACAAGTTCTGATAGTTGGTATCTTCATTGTCATTTGTTTCTAGGAATCTTTGGATTTCCTGTTTGATTTCTTCTATGACCCATTTGTTGTTCAGCAGTGAGCTGTTTAGTTTCCAGGTGTTTGGTTTAGCTCCCTGCTTCTGTGTATGGTTCACTACTATTTTCAGTGCATCGTGATCTGAAAAGATAGTCGACACAATTTCAATCTTTTTTATTTTTTTGATGTATGCTTTGTGGCTCAGTATATGGTCTATCTTGGAGTATGTTCCATGTGCACTGAAAAAATGTGTATTCAGCTTTTTTTTGGATGAAAAGCCCTGGTATATATCAACCAGCTCTCTTTCTTCCATTTCTTCCTTCAGGACAAGTATTTCGCTGGTGAGTTTCAGCCTCGTCAATCTATCCATAGTCGATAAAGCAGTGTTGAAGTCTCCGACTATTATTGTGCTACTGTTAATGTCTTCTTTGAGGTCTATTAATAGTCTTTTTAAGTATTTTGCTAGCCCCTCGCTTGGCGATATATGTTTATTAGTGTAATCTCTTCCTGGTATACACCCCTTAATTATTAAGAAATGGCCTTCATTGTCCCTTTTAACCTTTTCAGCCTGAAGTCTATATTGTCAGATATGAGTATGGCCACACCTGCCTTTTTGGAGGGGATATTTGCGTGGAGAATGGTCTTCCAGCCTTTGACTTTGAGTCTGTGTTAACTCTTGTTATTCAGATGTGTTTCTTATAGACAGCAGAATGTTGGATTCAGTTTTTAATCCATTTTTGCCACCCTGTGTCTCTTAATTGGTGCATTTAGATCGTTGACATTGAGAGAGATTATTGTCATTGGATTTTGTGGCATCTTTCTGCTTAAACTTGTGGTTTTGGGTTGTTTTATTTTACAATAGACCCTTCAATCCTTCTTTTAGAGTTGGTTTTGAGTCTATGAATTTCCTGAGTTGTTGTTTATCCATGAAGTTGTGTATCTTTCCTTCACATCTGAAAGTAAGTCTAGTTGGGTAAAGAATTCTTGGTGAGGCCTGAAGTTCATTGAGTCTTTTCACAATATCCCACCATTGTTTTTGGGCTTGGAGTGTTTCATCTGAGAAGTCTGCTGTAAATCTCAGGGATGCTCCTTTGTATGTGATTTTTTCTTTGATCTTGCCGCTTTCAGTATTCTATCTCTGTCTATTGTTTTTGTCATTTTAATAAGGATGTGTCTTGGAGTATTCTTATTGGGGTTTCTTTTAGCTGGTATCCTTCAGACCTCCTGTATCTGGGTGCATGCTTTCTTCAGTTCGGGAACTTGTCAGTGATGATGGTTTTGACAGTTTCTTCTTCATCAGGGTTTTCTTCTTGCCCTTCTGGGACTCCAATGATGCATATGTTGTTCCTTTTTGTCTTCGTCCCGATTTTCTCTGGTAGTCTGTTCATTGATTGTGAGTCTTTTTTCCATCTTCTGGTGTTGTCTACAGAATCTCTGAACCTTGTCTTCGAGATCACTCATTCTTTCTTCAGTAGCTGTTACTCTGCTTTGGAGGCCTTCTCCTGTGTTTTTCAGTTCACTTACCTCATTTTTAATATCTTTCAATTCTGCTTGTACTTTGGTCTGAAATGTACTCAATTCTGCTCTCATTTCCTCCTGTATTTTATTGACGGTTGTATTCCATTGTTTCTTTTTATTTCCTTGTACATCTTTAACAGTTTCTTCCAAAAATTCCTTTTCAGAGAGGTTATATAGCTCATCGTTATTGCTGGACTCATCTGTATTAGTAACTTCAATTGTAGAGCTTGAAGGACTTCTGCGCTGCTTTACCTTAATGGCTATCATAGGTTGAAAATGTGTTCTGGGTGACTAGTCAATAGAGTTAGTAGGTGCCTGAATTACTTTGCAGCTAGGGAAGTATAGCAAAGAGTGTAGGGGCCAATGCTCAGTGGTATCTCAGGTAGATAGACAATGGTTCGTGCGGACACCTGAGCGGCCCCGCGGTTTTGAATTTTGGGGT